>OZ023319.1:46045916-46337968 GCA_964007375.1 Ophion obscuratus
TGGTCGCAGCCGCTTCAAGGGTCCTTAACAAGGCCGAAAGAAATTATTCCACTTTGGAAAAAGAAATGGTCGCTGTGGTGTTTGCCTTAAACACCTTCTGACCCTATCTTTATGGCAGGCCATTCACCCTACTGACCGACCACCGGGCACTCGTCTGGGTAAACTCTATGAATGACCCGACGTCACGCGTGCTGAGATGGAGAGAAAGATTAAAAGAGTTCGATTTCAAAATCCAGTACAAGCCAGGAAGAGTTAATACAAACGCCGACGCACTTTCTCGAAATCCAATAACTCGCCCTATCAAATTCAAATGGCGTACTAACGACACCCCATACGGAGGAAAAACTCTACATCCAAACCCAGGCATCGCGAAAACATATTCGTCATTGGATCCAAGCGCCAATAATAAAAAACTCAAAAAATCAAAAACTACTTCTGAGGAAGACATCACGAATGCTTCCCCACTAATTCATTCAATATCTATTCCTCGAGCAACCGACTTCACAGATACGGCAATTCCGAGAGAAACGTACGTGAGTCCCGGTGCAGAGCGATCGAACAAAATTCAAAATCAAAGAATCTCGATTCCCCAAACAAGCAACCTTACAGATACGGCAACTCCGAGAGAAACGTACGTAAGCCCGCTTGCCAAAGGATCAAATCTAACTCAAGGTGACCGGCCTGATCAACCGATCATCAAAGACCTGAACAAAAAGAGGCCACGTAATAAATCAAATTCTTCAGAGCATCAAGAATCAAATTCCTCAGAGCATCAAAAATCAAATCTTTCAAAACACCAAAAAACAAACTCTTCAAAGCTTCGAAGACCAAGTTCTTGAAAGCAACAATCATCAAATTCCTCAGACCAACAAAAATTGAATTCCTCGGAAAACCAGGAATCGTATTCACCAGAATATCGAAAGGAAAAACTCAAAGTGCTAGTGAAACGAAGAAGCCACACACATCGGCATCTCCCCTTCGGGAACCCTTCAAAACCCGAATCTACATCGTCTTCGGGAGACGAGGAAGACATTACCCACATGGCGCCGAGTAACCTCGCCACGCTCGGAACATCTTCATCTTCGGAGCAAGAATCGAGCGACGATAGCGTAAGCAATATTGCCATAAATTTCGAAAACCGCGCTCACGAAACACTAGGACTCACTCCATTACCCACTGGACGTACCAAAAGGAAATTCCACCAAATGCCTAACCGTCCAGATAGTCATGGAAACACGAGTGAAGAATCTCTTAGAGAGGATGAATTGTTCCCTCTTAACGAAAAGAAAAGTCTCACGGACAATCACATCACTGAACCTATGGACGTAGGCTTTTCAAACGAAGATAGAAAACCAACAGATGAAAGTCATAAAAGTCAAGTCACGAGACCCCCAACTGCCAACGTAGAACAGCGCACGGACGATGTAACAGCCATCGCCAAAAAAGGGGAACCAGTCCTTTTAGCCACTCGTAAATCCTCCAGACCACGAAAACCAAAAAATGTTTTTGCTGCCCTGATGCAAGCAATCACGCACACACTAGTGCCCCACGTGCACAAGTAGCGAAGGGTAAAAAAAGGCCACCCAGGAGTACTTCACAAGCAAAAATAATCAGGAATTCTCCGGGCCACGAACAACCCCCACCCACTCTTCCAAACGTTGCAAACGCTAACAGCCCCGAAAACGAATCTTTTCATCGACAAGAAAATGCTCCCTCCCTGAGACCATTCAATAATCCCCCCCCCCCCCCCCCTACGATAGAAAACGGAAACGACAATAGCAGAACAAATACCACTGAAGAGGAGCCAATAAACAACAACGAGCAACAAACGGAATTCATTAACGTCATCGAAACAAGCGACAACATCGAAATGACAAAAAAACAATTACATTTGTTTCATTTCTGCCGATGGTACAGTCTCGAACGATATCGGCAAACGATTAATTGAGATGGGCTTACTAAAAAATCTATCCCCAACACCGAAGAAACGAGTGTTCGCTCTCGTAACACAGGAAAACTCCACATCATCCTTAACGAAAGAAAATCTTACCAAATCCCTCCGAAATCTGAAAACAACGATGGTAGAATTGAACGTCAAATCAGCAGCATTTTCTCAGAAGCGCAGTAACCTTAACGACTCAGCATGGGCAAAAATAGAAAGCATCATTCGAGAAATTTTCGCAGATACCGAAATCCAAATAAAAATCTGCCGCGACGAAATTACTGTCCCACCAGAGCAAGACAGGCTCGACATCATAAAAGAATGCCACGAATCTCCAATAGCAGGTCATAAGGGCGTAACCAAAACATACAACAGAATCCGACAACAATATTTTTGGGACAATCTCAAAAAACAAGTAGAAGATTACATTCGTCAATGCGCCAGTTACCAGAGGAAAAAATTGGTGAGAATTAAAACCAAACAACCCATGGTAATTACAGATACTCCGATCAGCGTATTCGACAAAATTGCAATGGACATAGTCGGACCGATAACCCCAGAATCTGAACTTGGTCACCGCTTCATACTAACAATTCAAGACAACCTCTCAAAATTTTCATTTGCAATTACGCTAAAAAGCGCGACCGCGCACGAAATCGCTTACGCACTAGTCACGGAATTCATATGCTTATTCGGCTGTCCTAAAGTAATATTGACAGACCAAGGCGCAGCTTTCATCGGCCGTGTAATGAAACAATTAACGAGGATCCTAAAAATCAAACAAATTAAAACGACAGCATTCCATCCACAATCGAACGGGTCGCTCGAACGAAGTCATCGAGTGCTCACGGACTACCTAAAACATTACACCAATAAAAAAGATTGGCATAAGTGGTTACGGCTGGCAACTTTCGCTTACAACACAAGCGTACACGAACGCACGAAATACACACCATTCCAGGTAGTCTTAGGCAAGGTAGCACGACTACCCTCACAATTTTCATATCTCGATGAAATCTTAACGTACGACGAGCACGTGAGAAACCTTGCTCATGATTTACAAGAAGTTCGGCAATTAGCTCGCAACAACCTCGAAAATGCCAAGCAAAAATCTAAAACTCGCTACGATAAGAAAATCAACCCCGTAAAATTCCAAATCGGAGATCAAATCTACCTGATTAAAAATCAGCGATTAGGAAAATTTGACGACAACTACTTAGGTCCTTACGAGATAACACAAATTTTCCCAGACCAAAACGACATCGAAATCGCACTAGGAAACAATAAGCGAAAAATCATCCACTGCGATCGGGGTAAACTAGCACACTAATGAATCAATCTCACAGACCCGAAGCCCGATGCACTCATACCTGCACGACTCCTTCCACATCATCTAAGTTCACTCATCGCGCCCCACCGAACTCGACTTCCACAAACTAGGTTAAAACATGCGACTATTACTTAACAAACATATTTTAGCAAATAAGATAAGAATCATACGACTATCACTTGAACACATACGTTAACAATGCGTAGGATATCAAAATATATACATACCTTTTCTTCTTCCTTTACCCTGGTGGATGAACACCAGATAGAATCTAAGAATAAAATTAATCAAAGCGAAATGTAACTTCTCGCAAACATTATGGTACTGCATTATGTTACTGTATCAAATAACAAACAATACCTATACTTAAGCTACATTGTAAATCGATAAATGATGATACCAGCTCACAAATCTTGGGATCATACCTTTCGATTACAATTATAATTAAATCTAATTGAGCGAGACGCTCAATCTTGAAGGAGGGAGGTGTTACGTCCCAGCCTTCACCTTTTTTCTCTCTCTTTTTGAAACCACGATGGCAAATACGCACGATAGCAACACCCTCATTCATCGACCAAAAACCTATATTTCTTTAACGCTAAGCGAGCGATAGCCGAAACGTACCACAAGACCAAAAGCGAAACCGTCGCACGCAGGTCCCCATGCATAAACATAGCCCACGACAGACGAATTTACAAGAGGAGCGTACTCGCAGCCTCGGAAGAGAAACCCTATGCCTAGAGCACTCGAACAAAATGCAGGCACCGAACTACGCCAAAATCCTGCCTTGTCCTAAGACCCAAACAATCCCACGAGGAAAACTCGCCTGCGCGAGAACACGTCACCCGGTTATATCGCAAGACCCACGAAACCTCAGTCGCTGAACCCGATCCTCGGACATAGAACAATGGCTGCATTCACCGTAGCGATGACCTAATAAGTAGACGAACAAAACTATTCCCACGCATGACGCCGACCTATCACGTAAGGCAGCGTACATTCTCACGATTGATTAACCAATCACTAAGAAGCTCTGATCCGAAAATGCATTCCCCCAAAAAAGCTCCTTCCCCTACAACCAGACTTTCCGAATTTTCATATCACGAAGGAGCAGACACTCTGTATCCAAACTCCGAACTGAACAGTCGACTTACAAGGCTAAACCCTTTCGCTCTCCGTTTCTGTGTAATCATTGTACGCGTAATTATCTTTGTACCGAAATTATAAGTTTGTAAGAGTTAAACGTAATAAACGTGAACTACGTGAAATAAGACAAAATCTACGTGTCTGAACATTTATTTGATCAACGATCAATCCATCGGGCGGATCCAATTCTTACCAGAATCACGCACCTCAAATTCGTCTCAATCGAAATTGTTATTAAACTGTGTTTGGAACTCACGCGGAAGCCAAACAAAGACTCACTGCGCAATCTAATTCAATTCTAACTTTCGCGCTCTAAATCGGCAACCTCGCGAGTCCCACCTAAATCTCCCTCCGGGACGTACCACGCTTATTTGGAACATAGTGTACCATAAACAGTTCTCTTACGTTGTTCTTTTGAAATCGCTTGCAAGTTGTGCAGTTACTTACTAGTTCGTCAATTTGTTTTGACATTCCTGGCCAAAATAGCATTTCGCGAGCTCTTGCTTTTGTCTAACTATACCTAAGTGATTATAATGGAGCCTCGGCACTTCTCGTGGGTTTTCTGGCCAGCCATTGCGGATTATATTTCGAAGCATTTGTATGTCTCGATCTGTTTTCGTTTCGCGCTGGAATTGAATTTTGTGTTTATTGCCCATATACTCTGCATGATCTATCAATAATACACAGTTGTTTACATCCTCATTATCCTTGGGTTCAATTGTCCAATAAGAGCGTAACAACGTATCAGCTAGGAACATTTATTTTATAGGCTTTTAGGATATTTGAATGTCATAAGGTTGAAGCCGAAGTCTCATTTTTTGTAAACGGAGCGGAATGTCATTTATCGGTTTTTTCAGTATTGCCTCTAGTGGTTTGTGGTCACTCTCTACATTGGTCAGTTTTTCTATGACGTATTTACGAAACTTTTTGCAACCATAAACTATCGCATACATTTCCTTCTCTATTTGAGCCCACGCTTTCTGAGTATTCGTGAACGCTCTTGACGCATACGCCACTGGACGATCATTTTGTAAAATAACAGTGCCCATTCCTGTGCCACTGGCATCTACGCTCAAAGTGCATTTCTCCTTCGGATTGTAATATTGCAGAGCTGGGCTGTTACTCAACATTTTCTTTACTGTTTCAAACGCATTATCATGAATTGACAACCATTTAAACTCTGCATCTTTTTCGATCAGCATTCTCAACGAATCTGTGAAATCAGTTAATCTTGGTACAAACTTTGCAATGTAAGTAACCATGCCGAGAAATCGTCCGAGTTCTTTTGTATCACAAGGCGTTCTGATTTTTTAAATTGCTTCTACCTTGCTTGGATCAATCTCAACGCCAGGCGACGAAAATACGTGTCCCAAGATCTTCACTTTTTCCTGAGCGATTTTACATTTATTTCTGTTTAATTTTACATTATGCTTTCGCGCCTTTTCGAACACTTGTTTCAGAGTTTGCATGTTTTCTGTTTTCGTTCTAGACCAAACAATCATGCCATCTATGTATACTTGTATATTTTCGACGTTTTTGAAAATCTCAGCAAATCTTTTATGGAAAATGTTCGAGGCCGACTTGATGCCATGAGGCATTCTTAGAAATTTATATCGATCGAACGGTGTTTGGAAGGCGGTCAGATTTGAACTTTTTTTGTGAGCTTGATTTAATAAAATGCTTTTTTCGCATCTAACATTGAAAAGACTTTCGCTCCTTGCATCCTAGGTGAGATTTCCGCAAACGTCGGAAGTCTGTAATGTTCGCGTAATAGGTAAGTATGCAAGTTTTGTGGGTCTAAGCAAATCAGCAATGTATTATCATCTTTTTTTCAATAACAACCGGATGTTCAAATTCGGTCGGTTCTTCAACTTTTGCTATTATTCTGTCACGTTCCATATTATAAAGTTCTTTCTTGTACGCGTCTTTTAGCTTGAACAGCACACCCCGACAGGGAACTACTTTACCGACGTAGTTTTATTGCAGTTTGAAGTCGTACTCGTAGTTTTGAAGTTGATCCAGGCCTCCAAATATATCATTGTTTTCTTGAACCAGTTTGTCAGCGTTTTATATTGAAGTATTGAAGAAGTAGAACTATCAGCTGCATCCTCTCAGAGTCCTTCAGTCCCAGGAGAGGCACCCGGTCACATTCGTCAGCAACATAATAGTGGAGCCACTCCACACGATCTTTGACTTCAGACAGGAGTCTTATTTGTCTCAACATCTTTACTTCAGACTTGTTGTAGTCGGTAAACTTCTCGGTACAGGGATCCAGTTGCTCGAGAATTTTACATTCGTCTAGGTAACACTTCGGGAGAATGTTGTACAGAGATCCACAGTCTATTTTGAATTTAATTTCAGTGTTATACTCAACAAGCCTGATCGACTCATGCCAATCCACACTGCTCACCGAGGCAATACCAATGCTGCCCACGAAGTGTGCAGCATTGGTGTGTTGGTGTTGTTTTCGCGTGTGTCAATCGCATTTATATCTCGACTTTTGCTTCTAGACTTGAGCAAAGTGATTCATTCTACGGCATACTCGGCACTGTTTGTTATACGCAGAGCAGTTTCAATCCGTATGTGTAAATTCGCATTTCGAGCACTTGTTTTCATTTCCGTTGCCCGTTTGTCTCGGCTCACTCCTTTTCTTCGAATAGCGATGTATGCGACGATCTTTATTCTCGCTCGATGTAGATGAGCCACTGTTGTCCTTGTATTCGTGGAACTTTTCCTCCCATTCTTACTGAGTTCACTATTTCGGATTGGTTTTTTAGAGTCTTCAGTTGGTATTCGGCTAGTTCTGCGGCTTTGCAGAGTTGAATGCATCGGTCGAACTTCAAATTCTCTTCACGCAGAAGTCGATTTTGAATTGCATTGTCTCGTATGCCACTGATGATTCTATCCTTTATTAAACTGTCTTTCAGGTCACCAAATTCACAATCTGCACTGACAAGAGGACAGTACGGCAGTCGGATTTTTGTAATTTTTCATACTCATGGTACGCGAAGTTCAGAGCTCGAATATTAATATCCCAAAGCAGTTCGACGCCATATTCAGAAATTTTCGAGAAAATTGACTTTGAAGTTTTCGAGCGCACTCTTATCCCACAAAGATGCAACGATATTCGAACCGGGCTCGTGGCGTACCCGGTAGCGCTCGAGTCTAGTAATCGCGGAGTCGCTGGTTCGAGCCTCACTTCGAATTTTTTTTTTTTTTTTTTTTTTTTTTTTAATTTTTTTTTTAATTCGCATACCTCCGTCATTTGAATATCCCGATAAATTTTTGTTGTTTATAATCACATATTATTATATATAATTAATATAATATATCTATATATGTTTATATATGGACAAAATCCATATATAGTTATATATGTACAAAATTCATTATAGTTATACATAATTATATATTTTCTCATATATGATCATATATTATTTATATATAACAATAGGTGATTATTTATAAAAAAATAAATAAATAATCCCGGGATAAAAATCATAAAATCTATGCTAATTCACATATATGTAATTATAATAATTGTCAATGATAAATGCAAGTCTTATTTTTGATTATCTCTTGCTCGAAATTGCAAATAGGCGACGTAAAAGTATCCAGTAATAATATTTACATAAACTCCCTTGTAGATTAATAGGAATATAAATAGAAGAATAAATGTTGAAATATGTGAATATAACGCTTGCTTTGGCAACCGTCGAGATACCGTGAAAATTACTGTTTTCCTTGTTTTTACGATGGTTATCACTCTGGCTCGTGTAACATTACACCCGATGTATAATACAAACGAATACAGACCGAATAATAAAGTATTCAATTCCTTACCCGACGTTTTTCATTTTCATCCTAAAAATGTTGTTGGTTATAAATATTGATACTCGAAAATGTATGTTTATAATCAAGAGATAATTAAAAATATGACTTGCGTTTTTTCATTTAAAAAAAATGAAAAAAAAAAAAAAAAAAATTCGAAGTGAGACTCGAACCAGCGACCCCGCGATTACTAGACTCGAGCGCTACCGGGTACGCCACGAGGCTGGTTCGAATATCGTTGCATCTTTGTGGGATAAGAGTGCGCTCGAAAACTTCAAAGTCAATTTTCTCGAAAATTTCTGAATATGGCGTCGAACTGCTTTGGGATATTAATATTCGAGCTCTGAACTTCGCGTACCATGAGTACGAAAAATTACAAAAATCCGACTGCCGTACTGTCCCCTTGTGAGTTTCTTCAAGTCGGTCAAGAACAGGTCAAAACTTTCAAACTCGCCCTGATTACGATGTAAAAATAGATGCCTGCTAATACTTTCATTCTTTTTTGGAACGCAATAGGTTTCAAACACCTTTACTACGTCGTTATATTTCTTCTTCTGCCCTGCTGTAAGATCGAAGGTGTCGTATTTTTCATACGTTTCGTCGCCAATCGTGTGTAGAAGAATCGCAATTTTCATTTCTTGCGATTTGTTCGGCCACTCTGTTGCCATGGGATATATATATTTCGAATTTCCTTTTCCAATTTTTTCAGTTTTCCGCAATGTTCCCTTCGAAACTGAAAGCTTCTGGCGGCTTAAGAGAAGACAAATTTGCACTCGCCATCTCACTTTGTTCCTCTATGTAGTTTCCGTCGATATATTGTCACATTCGGAGCCTTCGTTCTCCGATTCAGTGTCTGCGATCTTTCATTTTTAATTTTTTTTTTTAGTATTCACTATTTACCTGTACCCGGCATTCGACATGTGGCGACTGCTCCCAGTTCAGCTCCAACACTATCCACTATCTATTTTTATTTTTATTTTATTTTACCGCTATCTTACTTGTGAGTTCGTGTCAGACGACTGTGCCATGTTATGTTTGGGTTTATTCATTAGACAGACACCGAATATTATATGATGGAGTAATATATTTTATTAGAGACGCGAGCGCTTTACGTGTTAGCTTGGGTCCCTCTTCGTTACAACTGGCTCCTCGCTATTGACGCTAACTGCCGCCGCTTACAACGGTGATCACAGCGACATCTATGACAGGATGCGTATTCGATCCTCTTCCATCTCTCTTACACGACATCGATACTTAGCTTACTCCACGAGGTCTTAGAGATAGTGGCGGTATCCCAGTTTGACCAGATTTTTGTAGCCACTTTTAAAAGCACAAATCGGACTCCTCCCACTCAAGCCTCCATGGGTATACCAAACGCTACCAAACGACCACCAAACGATTCCTAAAAAAAAAGTTTGATTAGTCCAAGTGGGAGGGTCAACTTACTGCCCAATTTATCATTATCGATTTTTCGAAAAACGGAGAACTACCAAACGATTTGAATGGTTTACCATACGCTACCAAACGACCACCAAACGATTCTTTAAAAAAGTTTGATTAGTCAAAGTGGGGGGGGGGGGGCTAACTTTGGCGAGGTGAAAAAGGGAGCGTTGTACATCTCCCTACTAATCTCTGTCGTACATCTCTCTACTAATCTTTGATAGGGGTAGGTAGCCTATTGAGGAGAGTTGGTAGTTCACTAGTCGCCACTAGGTTCTTTGCGATCAGAATACCCACTCTAGCGCGGTCGGGGGTGGGGGGTCAGACAGAGACGGCACTAGTCGGCCATGCTTTTATCCCTCTATTTCCGACCCACCTTCATGTTCGTTACACGGATATTTATCATGCGATCAAACCACTGTTGAAAAGGGCCAGAAAAGGTGTTAATCTTGTCATTTTCGATTGAAAGAATAAAAGAATATGTGATCCTAATCGTAACCAAACAAGCAAACTTTCTAAAGCCAAGCGCGCGTGATAAGCATGGATCTAGTTTTTGTGGTGATAAGCATTGTGACGGGGTTATTTTCGACGGGGTGACGGGGTTATTTCCGTCACCTTCGGCCATTCCTTCCGTGCACGTTCATCCGCACTACCCGGGGCGCCAGAGCCTTTTCATCGCCGGACGTCTCAACTGGACTAAACTGGGGTCGGCGGGATCTAACCCGACCCGCCAAACGTAGACTGGAGCTCTCCTTGATTTTTTATCTCCCGGTGTCCTAACCGGGTTCGGAGACTGGAGCTCTCCTCGATTTTTGATCGCCGGAATGGTCTAACCGGACTAAACTGGATGCACGGGGGAGAACGGTTCCGGTAAAGCACGGCCGCTCAGGCTGTGGGATATAGTAGAAGGGTCGGGATTTACCTGGGAGTAGATTAACCTATAACGGTATCTGTCACTTACGCGACACCGGTAACGTCACGAATAAAATGAAATCATGTTTTATTTTATAGTGCGCGAACCGGTGGATTAACCATCCGGGAACTTTTTTCGTAAACGAACTCAACGCGAACGCGGAATTTACGCGGAAACGTCGCACGACCGAGAACGAGAGAGCACGACGACCTGTCTCTAATGCGAGAACGAGAGCGCGACGTTACGGGCGCGAGAGAGACTGCGATACGTCTCTCTATCGCGAAGCTCGTGGCTCGACGTCCAATCGACAACTCTCTCACGATATCTCAAAAATCGGGAGCGATCGTGATTATGCCTCTTGCTTCGTTCGAAGAGATCACTTTGTAGTACCGCTAGTGCACGCTGGCGCCACCACACGTTTTAGCTAGAGGGAAATAAAAACCTTAGTTTGTGAGCCTGCTCCGCTATATTTCCTCTTCATAATGCTTTGTGTGCGCGGCACGATCACCACGTTTTTGCCGTTGCTACAAATCAAATTGAAAAAAGTATACCATAAAACGATAATTAAAAAGTGTGCTCAGTCGAACAAGAATGAGTAAGAGAAAAATCGAACTAGATAAGATTGACTCTTATCGCCACAAGATTCTTAAATACCAGAATCTTCTAAATAAAGCTGACGCAATCAGAAGCGAAGCTCAAGATGGCGGCTCCCCTGCTAAAAATGTCCGATTGAATATCATTAACCATAATAAGAATAATGCATAATTCTCATGATATCCTTTCGGACCTATCTCGCTCTCCCTTGGTGGTGCATAAATATTGGTTCGCTTCGAATATAAACCAATGCTCCGTGTTATGAATGTGAAGTTCGTCATTGCTACTTTATGAATTTGCATACCCTAGCCACGGTTTAGTTGTATATGATTTCTTTGTCATTCAGATACCAATTGAATTCTTTCGTCTTCGTCTCATTGTAGGGCATGATTCTATCGTTTTTGTATCATTCCTTTTTTTCTTTTTTTCGAACAATAAAAATACGATTATCCTGCTAACATTTCCTATGCACTATGGATGAATCAAATTAAATCTTATCCCGCACTTAAAACTCGTATCATATTCTCGTATAATTCATTTTCCATGCGTCATATGAATACTATTCTTTCGTTTGTATCTCATTGCACAGCTTGATTTTATAAAATCTACACTATAAGCGATGCGGAAATGATTTCGAATAATACCTACACGGCGGTGATTGGTGACTTTTCCATGATAAAAAATGCCATCTGTTGTAATGTGAAGTTCGTCATTGCTACTTTATGAATTTGAATAGATTTCTATGCGACTGGTGAATTCTATCAGATGCATACCGTAGCCGCGGTTTAGTTATACGATTTCCTTGTCATTCAGGGACCAATTAAATTCTTTCGCCTTCGTCTCATTGTAGGGCATGATTCTATCGTTTTCGTATCATTACTTTTTCTTTTCTTTTTTCGAATAATAGAGATACGATTATACTGCTAACATTTCCTATGCACTATGGATGAATCAAATTGAATCTTATCCCGCACTTAAAACTCGCATCATATTCTATATGAAAAATGAAGTTTTATGAAAAAGATGTGATAGGGACAACAAAAGATGCTATAGAAAATGATGAAATGTGTTGCGGCCATGACGACCGCTCCTTTGGACGCCCCGCTCCTGATCAATTGTGAGCTGGCAGATGGCGCGCCGGCACCTCCCCAGCGGCGCACGCTAGCGCGCGGGCCTTGCCGCTCTCGCGAGCGCACCGCGGGTCCTGTTTGGGTGCCTTCGGGGACGCCGGGGATCTCGCGCGCGCATGGTGCCGCGCGCGCGCTCGCGGCGTGGTGACGCGCTGATGGGTTGAGGGACGCTCGAGGGCGGCCATCTTGGCTCTGTCCTCGCGAAAGACGTTGCAGATCATTCGCGCTCTTGCTAATTTTTCTGTCAACCAGTTTAAGCGTCAAATAAATTTTAATCTTGACTACGAAACATTCGCTCGGCTCAATTAGTGCTCCTTGCCTATCTCCAAAGGGGGGAGAGCTCTCCTCCAGAACCCCGTTGTCCGTCAATCGACTCCCCTGATCGAACTCCGTCGCCCGAACCAGGTCGAGCTCACGACATTTTTTGGTCCTTCGAGCCGGATCGGTGAGGGAACGATCAGGTAAGTGCGGGCGTTAAAAAGTTCACGTGTCGAGGGAACTCCGTGTCGAGTGCGCGTACGAACAATAGTGGACCAGCGAGCGAGCGTGCATGCTCGATTCGGTCATTCTCGTCCGTGAGAACGCGCCAAGCGCCCGTCTCATCTGCCTTTCTCAGCAAGCACCGTCATGGCGAATCTCGAAGCCACATTGATCCTCCAACAATCTCGTGCGGACTTCATTGAGACCACCCTCGCGGAGGTGCAATCGACCAGCGTAACGAGTCTCGGTGGCCCAGCTCTAGAGACGCAGCTCCACTTGGTTGAGACCTACTGGGAAAAGCTGGAGACGACACACGAGAAAATCGTAAGTACGAGTGGAAAGGTCGAAGGCGTTACCACCCTGCCGTACTTCGCTGACAAGCTCTTCGACCGTGCGCTCTCCAACTACGCCGCAGTTCGAGTCCTTATCACCCAGCTCATCGATAAGGCGGGAGGCGCGCTCTCGACCTCCACGCGGCATGCATCGACGTCAGGCGCACCGGCGACCGGCTCCACCCGACGAGCTCTTCCGGAGATCTCCTTGCCAAAGTTCTCCGGAGCGTATGCGGAGTGGAGATTCTTCCGAGACCTGTTCAACGCTCTTGTCGGCAACAATCCGGAGTTGTCCAACGTCGAGCGGATGCATTATCTTCTCACTAGTCTTTCCGGTGAACCGGCTCGCCTGATCTCCAATTTGACCATCTCGGAAGACTCCTTCGCCACAGCATGGGAATTACTTGTGACCCGATACGAGAATAAAAGGCTTCCCGTCTCAGCTCACCTTGATCGTCTCCTTTGCTCGTCTCCGATGGCTTCTCACTCCGCAGCGGAGTTAAATCTGCTCACCGGAAGTGTCACGGAGGCACTCAGCGCCCTACACGCCCTCGGATCGCCCACCGAGCACTGGGGCACGGTAGTGGCGCATGTGCTTGTCCGACGGCTCAGCCCTAAGCTCCGTGAAGCCTGGGAGAACAAGGTGGGCAAGTCCACCGAGTACCCAACGTTGGAACAGCTTATGGACTTTCTGAAGGGGCGGGCTCGCGCTCTGGAAAGTCTGGAGATCGGATCCCACTCGACCAGCCCATCGTACTCGACCGCCTCCGCCAAACCAGCCACTCGGCCTTCGGCAAAGGTCAACGCAACCTTGACTGCGCGTCCGGCGCCCATACAGTCCACTAGGAGCGCTTCTTGGCCATTGGCCAACCGATACCCGTGCTCGTACTGCGAACGAGAGCACTTCATCGCATCGTGCCCGGATTTTCGGGATCTCACTCCTCAGGCTCGTAAGGCTCTGGTTGACCGACTCTACTTGTGCTTCAACTGCCTTGGCAAGCACAGCATTCGAGTCTGCCAGACCACCCGTACCTGCCAGACTTGCCAGCAACGCCATCACACGCTATTGCATCTCGGTGTCCAATCGCGAGCAAGTCAACCACGGGTGGTCAGTTCGACGCCGAAAGCCGTCAGCCTGGCCCAGGAAAGGCCCCGCTCTCCATCACCTAAACCGGGGACATCGGCGGAACCACCGCCCCGCGCTGAGAGCCCGGCTCCATCAGCTCATTCTTCAACCGCTGAACAGTGAAGCGACGCGTCCCAAACGGCATCCTGCGAACACTCTGCTCCATCGTCTCGACCCGGGGTCCTTCTGGCTACTAGCCTAGCTCTCGTCATCAACGATCTTGGCTCTGCGCATCCCGTCCGCCTACTATTGGACCCTGGCTCGGAGTTATCGCTCGTCTCCACACAGACCGCACGCAGGCTCCACCTCAAAAGGAAGCGATCTGCTGTGCAGCTTTCCGGCGTAGGAGATTCGCCGTTTGGGACAACTTCTGGCATAGTTGTACTCCGCATTAAATCCTGCCACTCTGATTATTCGTTCGAACTTACTGCTCATTTAATTGATCATCTCCTTTCTGCCATCCCGACCTTTCCCTTAGAGAACGCTCCTTGGGCCCATTTACAGGGTCTTCAGCTTGCAGATCCGGGATTCTTCGTATCTGCTCCAGTGGACCTGCTCATTGGAGCTGACGTGTTTGGCCAACTGGTCCGACCAGAGGTGGTCAAGGCCGGAGTCGATTCCCCCATTGCCCAGAGTACTCATCTCGGGTGGATTGTTTATGGGCCTACGGGACGGACTCACACCCCTCACGCCACCTCGCTCCATGTCAAGGTGTCATCTGACCAGCTCCGGGACCTCCTCACTGCATTCTGGATTCAGGAGGAAGTCCCGGAGAAGACTGAGTCGCGTCTCACAGCTGAGGAACGTGAGTGCGAAGATCATTTTCTCGCCACTCATTCGCGCGACGACTCGGGGCGCTATATTGTTCAGTTGCCCTTCTCTGTTCGAGACCCCGTGCTTGGGGATTCCTATCGTTCTTCTCTCGCCTGTTTGCGTCGCCTAGCAGTTCGGCTCGGTAAGAACCCGCGTCTACGAGAGCTGTACATGGAGTTCCTCGAAGAATACGAGACGCTCGGGCACATGCGACGCGCGCCAATCGAGACTCGCTCAGCTTGCTCCATCCCCTCTGCCAACCCTGATCGTCTTGAGGTGATGACCTTGGCACCGGGCGGTCACTCGCCCGGAGGGTCGAGGGTCTCTGAAGATGGTCAGGAAGTGCATGTTGTTCATCGAGATGGGTGCTTCTTGCCGCATCACCCGGTTCTTAAGGAGGCAAGCGAAACCACGAAGCTGCGCGTCGTTTTTAATGGTTCAGCCAAAACTACTTCGGGGCGCTCACTCAACGATCTGCTCCACACCGGGGCTAACCTTCAAAGGAGCGTTGCAGATGTGCTACTTTGGTCCCGGCAGCACCGTTTTGTGTTCATCGCTGACATCACCAAGATGTTCCGCCAGATTAAGGTGCACGAGGATGATTGGCCAGCACAACAGATTCTCTGGACCGACGCTAATGGGGAAGTTTCCTCGTTTCAGCTTACTACCGTTACCTACGGCACACGACCAGCTCCGTTTCTCGCATGTCGAACCCTTCTCCAGCTCGTTACCGATGAAGGCCATCGTTTTCCGATGGCAGTAGCTCCGCTTACTCAAGGTCGGTACGTCGATGATATTTGTGCGGGTGCCGATACTGTGGACCAGCTCCGCGAAACGTGCCTTCAGGTCATAGGACTCTGCCAGGCGGGCGGCTTCCCCCTCACTAAATGGCAGTCGAACGTGGCTCATTTTCTTTCGTCTCTGGGGTTGGACAACGATTCAACGGATCTCCGCTCTTTCCAAGCGTTAGGAACAAAACTGCTTGGCCTCCTGTGGAAATCTAGCTCAGATCAGTTCGCTTTCGCGACCAAGGAATCCAACAGCTCTGTCATCACGAAGAGAATCATTCTTTCAGAGCTTGCACAGATCTATGACCCCCTCGGATTCCTTGCCCCGGTGGTAATTCGCGGCAAGACGGGCCTCCAGGAGCTCTGGCTCGATCGGCTCGGATGGGACGACGAAGTTCCCCCCCTTTTGGCACAGCGCTGGATGCACTTTCGTAGTGACCTCACGAAGCTTTCGGATTTGCCCGTCCCCAGATGGCTCGGCCTTCTCGCTCACTCGACCGTCGAAATTCATGGATTCTGCGATGCCTCTCAAATTGCCATGGCCGCAGTAATTTATCTCAAGGTGATCAATCCTGGGATGACGCCTTCAGTCACGCTAGTCTGCTCCAAGACTCGCGTCGCGCCCCTCAAACGCCTGACGATACCGCGCCTCGAGCTCTCGGCCGCCGTCCTGCTCGTCCGGCTACTCCAGTACGTCACCAATCAGCTCTCGCTACAGAACGCCTCCACATTTTTGTGGACCGACTCTTCCGTTACCCTTGCTTGGATCAGTTCCCATCCTTCCCGGTGGAAGGAGTTCGTTCGAAATCGAGTCCAGCTTATACAGGAAGCAGCCTCAGCACAGTGGCGTCTCGTTCCGGGAAAGGAGAACCCGGCTGATTGCGCCTCTCGCGGAATTTCGGCGGGTCAGCTCGCTCATCACCCGCTGTGGTGGCAGGGTCCCCCATGGCTGACTGAGGACCCTGTCTCATGGCCTGCGGTGGACGGCATAGTCGACCCTTCCGTCAATTTGGAAGAGAATCCGGGCGCCACTTTCGCAACGACCTTCTCAACCCCGTACGTTTGGGAACTTGCGGACAAGTTCTCCTCAGTAACGCGACTATTACGAATCACGGCTACCTGTCAACGAGTTGTAGCGCGGCTTCGCCGAACCCCGAACTCGTCGTTGGCGACACCGCTCACGAGAGGTGACCTGGAACTGGCACGGCTCTTTTGGATTCAAACAACCCAAGCGGCGTATTTCTCAAACGAGCTCAAGAACCTATCTCGGGGTCAGAGGCTCGGTAACTCACATCCCATGACCCGGCTCACCGCCTTCGTGGATCATCAAGGAGTCCTCCGAGTTTGGGGGCGACTTGCCCTCTCCCAACTTGACCAAGACAGCAAGCATCCGGTTATATTACCACGGGAGTCCCAATTGGCCAGGCTCTTTATCAAGGAGGCCCATCTTCGAACCTTTCATGGGGGCACTCAGCTCACTCTCGCCCAACTTCGGCGCTCCTTTTGGATACTCGGAGGGCGGGCCCCGATCAGGTCATTTATCTACAAGTGCGTTCCCTGTGCTCGGCACCGAGGCATTCGGGCGCAGCAACTGATGGGCCAGCTCCCGGTCGCCCGTCTCACACCCGCTCGAGCTTTTCTCAACACTGGAGTCGACTACGCAGGTCCAGTGTCGCTTCGCTCATGGAAGGGGCGAGGGCATAAGTCCTATAAGGGGTGGCTTTCGATCTTCGTATGTATGGTAACCTCCGCCGTCCATCTAGAAGTCGTCTCGGATTACACCGCGGAAGGCTTTCTGGCGGCGTATAGACGCTTCATTGCTCGTCGCGGGCTCTATCGCAACTTGTACTCCGATTGCGGGACTACCTTCGTGGGCACCGACACCTCCTTGAAGAGGCTCTTCTCATCGGCTTCTCGCGAGTCTAGACAATTGGCCCAGCTCCTGCTCAGCGACGGCACTCAATGGGCCTTCAACCCCCCGGGAGCCCCACATTTTGGGGGAAAATGGGAGGCGGCAGTAAAATCCGTCAAATTTCACCTCACCCGGACCATCGGCGAAGCACTACTCACATTCGAGGAGCTCTCGACGTTACTGGCCCAGATCGAAGCTGTGCTCAATTCTAGACCACTAGAGCCCCTTTCGGACGACCCGGACGACATCTCTGCGCTCACTCCGGGGCACTTCCTGGTTGGTCATGCGCTCACCGCCATCCCAGAGCCCTCACTGGAACATTTGTCCGTCTCTCGCCTTTCCCGGTGGCAGCTCATCCAGCAGAAGGTCCAGTTTTTTTGGAAGCGATGGTCTTCTAGCTATTTGCAGCATCTCCAGTCCGTCTCTAAATGGCATCACCCGACGCATGACATTAAGATCGGTTCAGTGGTTCTGGTTAGCGATGAACGATTTCCCCCAACTAAGTGGCCACTCGCCCGCGTGACGGCCCTACACCCAGGCAAGGATGGATTAACCCGCGTCGTCACAATCAAGACCGCTAGCTCGACCTTCGACCGGGCAATTGCCCGACTAGTTCCCCTGCCAGTTCTCCCGCCTCAGGACCAGCTCTAGGGGGTTCCATCCGACAAGCGTGCGCAGGATTTGGGGTCAGCACTCTGGCTGACGGGGGGGAGGATGTTGCGGCCATGACGACCGCTCCTTTGGACGCCCCGCTCCTGATCAATTGTGAGCTGGCAGATGGCGCGCCGGCACCTCCCCAGCGGCGCACGCTAGCGCGCGGGCCTTGCCGCTCTCGCGAGCGCACCGCGGGTCCCGTTTGGGTGCCTTCGGGGACGCCGGGGATCTCGCGCGCGCATGGTGCCGCGCGCGCGCTCGCGGCGTGGTGGCGCGCTGATGGGTTGAGGGACGCTCGAGGGCGGCCATCTTGGCTCTGTCCTCGCGAAAGACGTTGCAGATCGTTCGCGCTCTTGCTAATTTTTCTGTCAACCAGTTTAAGCGTCAAATAAATTTTAATCTTGACTACGAAACATTCGCTCGGCTCAATTAGTGCTCCTTGCCTATCTCCAAAGGGGGGAGAGCTCTCCTCCAGAACCCCGTTGTCCGTCAATCGACTCCCCTGATCGAACTCCGTCGCCCGAACCAGGTCGAGCTCACGACAAAATGGAATCGAAAATAGTAAACACTTTTACTGTTAGCAAAATTATTGAGCCTTGTGCAGTATACATATATTCAAGTAATTAATACCAGCGCAAAACATCAATAAAAGTTATTTTTCCAATTGAAATTTAGTTGACTAGATATAATCAAGAGTGAATATACAAAGTCAGCCCGATATTTTCGGCCATTTTTACTCTTGTACACGATGGCGACGATATATATATATATATATATATATATATATATATATATATATATATGTAACGAAAGTATAATTTCATTAGATTTAAATAAGCCGCGCTCCTCCACGTCACTTTATTCTCGTGAGTCTAATCACCGATAGAGAGCGAGTATCGGTGAAGATTTGGGAACGGACAGTCACGCGTGAGAAGTCGTATAAGACAGTCACTGTAATGTAAATAGAGAAAGATATAAACTTTAATTGTCGTTTCTCTATTTGCAGGTAAGGTTAGAATTAATCAATTGTATTGTAATTTGTAATAATTTGTAAATAATTACAATCAATTGTATTGTAATAAATAAAGAGTTTCTCCACTCTATTTGCAGAGAGAAACACATATTGTTTATTCTTTTCCAACGCCCGAAGATTTATGAGGAAGGAACATCCATTATAAAACGACAATATTGGTTAAAAATGGCAAAAAAATTGGGATTCACATTCAAATATGTGGCATCACCCAATGACAGGAAAACAAGCGTAGTTGTGATAATCTCTATCACAACAGAGGACAAGGAGAAATACGTATTGCCAGATGCTGAAAAGTTCGCGAGTGTCCACGCTGAACTGATAAAAACAGAAAACTACAGAAGAGTGAAAAAAAGCCTCAATCAAAGAGGCCAAGAAAGAATGGTGTGGATCACATGCACAGAGGAGATGGAGAAGGTTTACTTCGATGAAGACGGCAATAGCATTTTCAACGACACGTACCTAGAACAGATAACGGAAACAACAACACTTGAACCCACACAGAAGAAGGAAGATCGACTCAATCTGAAAAACTTAGTAGAGAGATTTATGATCGAAAAATTTGCGTGTAAACACACAAATGCGAAACAATGGTTGGAAACATTCGAAAAGGAGTGTGAGAGATTCGAAATCAACAAGGATAACACGAAAATCGAAATGCTGCGACTATGTCTGGACAAGCCATGTTTGGATTGGCACTCAGCAACATTAACGATGTTGACGATAGAAGCTGAGTGGACTGAATGGAAAAAAAAATTCCTAGAATCATTCGCGGACAAAGGATGGAGCAACGGCGTATACGCTATATTCTACAGATACAGAGAAGGTTCACTAATGGAATACGCAATGAAGAAAGAAAAACTGCTACGAGATATGGACAGCGATATGGGCACAAGGACTCTAGTAATGCTTGTAGCAGCAGGACTGCCTGAATTTGTTAGGAATAGGATAGACATGGAAAACTGCGAAGATTCGACCGAACTACTTCACGAACTTAGAAAATGCGAGAATCTGGTAAGTAAAAACAGTCTTATAAGAAAGAAAGAAGAAAGACAAGACAATAAGAAAAAAATTGAAGAAAAAAAACCATGCAGGAATTGCGAAAAACTAAACAAAGGTAATAGATACCATGCCGAAGATTCATGCTGGTTTAAAAGGAAAAACGCAAATGAAGCTAGAGTAATTGGAAGCAATTCGGTGATAGAAGTAGATTTAAATGCAGAACAAAAAAACGAATAATCACACCATTGATTAAAGTGAGAATGTTACTAGAAGGAAAGTTGAAAGTAAATGGAACATATGACCCAGGTTCTCAAGTCTCTCTCATAAATTCAAAATTAGTTAAAATAAGAGAAAAGACAGAAGATGCGAATAAAATATTCTTAAAAACGGTCAATGGTGTGACTCAAACAAAAGGTCTAGTAACCATAAAAGTACGGATTTTCGGAAAAGAGGAATACGTAGACGTATTTATTGTAGAAAGAGACGATTTTGAAGATTTCCTTATTGGTCTAGATATGATAAGGAAATTCGAATTAATTCAGGACGAAAATCTACAAATATCTCGAAAAAAAGAAATAAAGACAGACAGAACAATAAACAAACTGAACAAGAATAACAAAAGAAAAGAAGTCAGAGTGAACTTTAACGAACACGTAAATGGAGATGAGTTTAATATGATGCTAAGGCACTTGGATGACACAAAAAAAATAGAGATCGAAAAACTTATAGACAAATATAACACAATATTTGCGAAAAATAAATACGACGTAGGCACTGTTACGGACTACGAAGCTAGAATAGACTTACTGGTGAACAAATATTGTAGTAAGAGGCCATATAGATGCACTTTGGAGGATAAAAAAGAAATTGAGGACCAAGTGGCAAAATTATTACAAAATAAATTAATTGAAGAATCTCACAGTCCATTCGCAGCACCAGTAACACTGGTATTCAAAAGGGAAGAAAATAAACGATCGAGATTGTGTATAGATTTTCGCGAATTAAACAAAATAGTTATACCACAAGCTCAACCGTTCCCGTTGATAGACGATTTAATCATAAAAACAAGAAACTGTATGTTCTACACGACACTAGATATAAATTCTGCCTTTTGGTCAATTCCATTACGCATCGAAGATAAACAGAAAACAGGCTTCGTTACGCAGGAAGGGCACTTCCAATGGACGTGCCTACCATTCGGTCTAAAAACAGCACCAGCTATTTTTCAAAGAATTTTATCAAATATCCTGAGAAAATACAATCTAAAAGACTTTTCAGAGAATTATATAGACGATATTCTAATTTTCTCAAAATCATTCGAAGAACACGTACAACATATAGAAAAAGTCATAAAAGCAATAATAAATGAAGGCTTCAGACTGAAATTCAAAAAATGTACGTTTGCAACAAAATCGGTAAAATACCTCGGACACATAATAGAAAACAATACAGTAAGACCAATGAAAGACAATTTGATTTCAATACAAAACTTTCCCACACCGAAAACGCAAAAGAATATTAGACAGTTTCTTGGGAAAATCAATTTCTACCACGAGTACATACCGAAAAGCTCAGTACTGCTAGATCCGTTACACAAACTATTGCGAAAAAATGAGAAATTCATATGGTCGGAAAATTGCGAAAAAGCTTTCACAGATACCAAAAAGTTACTATGTTCTCAGCCAGTGTTGGAAATATTTGATAACAATTTACCAATAAGAATCTACACAGATGCATCACTAGACGGCATTGGCGCAATATTTAAACAAACACAAAATAATGGTAAAGAAAAGCCGGTGGCATATTTTTCAAAGAAACTTAACGATTCACAAAAAAGAAAAAAAGCAATTTATTTGGAATGCCTGGCGATAAAAGAAGCCGTAAAATATTGGCAATACTGGCTGATAGGGAAAAAGTTTACGGTATTTTCAGATCATAAGCCATTAGAGAATATGAACATAAAAGCTAGGACGGATGAGGAACTGGGCGAGATGACTTATTATTTGTCACAATACGACTTTGATATTAAATACATTCCGGGAAAAGATAACCTCGAAGCAGATAGTTTAAGTAGAAACCCAGTCCTCGAACCACTCGAAAATACAGAAGAAATTCTACAAACAGCAAATCTAATAAAAACAACAGAGATAAAAACAAACCAAAAAGAGAATAAAACATTGCGAAAAACCAAAACAAAATTTACAGAAGTAGACGGACTGGTCTATAAAATCGTCAAAAATAAGAAGAAGATAATTTTATCTGAAAAGCTAAGCCTAGAATTAATTAAAGAAATACACTGGGAATGGTGCCATCTAGGGATCAAACAAATGATGAATAGAATATGTCCTCATTATACAGCTAAGAATATAACAGCGAACATAGAGAAAGTATGTAAAAAGTGCGAAATATGCATAAAAAATAAATCTAGAGGGCAAGGAAAGTATGGAATGATGTCACAATTAGGGCCGGCAACAAAACCATTCGAGATAATGTCAATAGACACCATCGGAGGCTTTGGGGGACAAAGATCAACAAAAAGATACCTTCATCTACTTGTGGACCATTTTACAAGATATGCGTTCATCTCAACATCAAAAAATCAGAACGCAATAGAATTCATCAAATTAGTAAATACGGTATTAGAAACAGACAGAATTGGAACAATACTTACAGATCAATATCCGGGGATTAACTCGAGAGAATTTAAGGAATTCTTGGTAGAAAATGATGTCAAATGAATTTTTACGGCCGCCAATGCGCCCTTCTCCAACGGTCTGAACGAGAGACTGAACCAGACTCTAGTTAACAAAACAAGATGTAAAATAAACGAGAAGGGGGAAAAGAGAGCCTGGACAACGATTGCCAGAGAATGTATAAATAAATACAATGAAACAGAACATACCATAACGGGCTTTACACCTAAATATTTACTAGAGGGCACAAATACTAGCATTTTACCTGAAGAAATAAAAAAAAGAAACAATAAAGAAGATTGGGTAAAGGATAAAGAATTAGCTTTAGAAAGAACAAGAAAATCACACGAATATAACAGAAATATATTCAACAAAAATCGAAAGAATCATCAATTTAACACGGGGGATCTAGTGTATGTAGAAAATGGCAATAGGCTAAATAGGAAAAAATTGGATGAACTGAGAATTGGACCTTTCCAAATAATCGAAAGGGTATCCAAGTCAGTATACAAAATAAAAACGGGAAAACGAAACGAAGAAACTGGACTTTTCCATGTGACAAAATTACTGCCAATGTCAGAAAACGGAGATGAAGACTGAAAATCTTACAGATTTTCACCCGTGGAGGGGAGATGTAACGAAAGTATAATTTCATTAGATTTAAATAAGCCGCGCTCCTCCACGTCACTTTATTCTCGTGAGTCTAATCACCGATAGAGAGCGAGTATCGGTGAAGATTTGGGAACGGACAGTCACGCGTGAGAAGTCGTATAAGACAGTCACTGTAATGTAAATAGAGAAAGATATAAACTTTAATTGTCGTTTCTCTATTTGCAGGTAAGGTTAGAATTAATCAATTGTATTGTAATTTGTAATAATTTGTAAATAATTACAATCAATTGTATTGTAATAAATAAAGAGTTTATCCACTCTATTTGCAGAGAGAAACACATATTGTTTATTCTTTTCCAACGCCCGAAGATTTATGAGGAAGGAACATCCATTATATATATATATATATATATATATATATATATATATATATATATATATATATATATATATATATATATTGTAACGGTCCACTTGCCCAAGGGGGCATCCGTCACATTTGACACGCAAGTATCACACCAACTCAGCGATAATTGCGTGCGATGGCCTATGGTCGGACCAACCGGCCATACCGCCGGTGGGGCAGGACGCTTGCCTTAAGCATACGGGGCGAGTCCGCGACACCTCGCAAGGAGCTCAGCCCATCGCAAGGAGCAGGACAAGCCGCAGGAGTCCCCGCCCCTTGTCCAACATCTCTCGAGTCCCGCGATACGATCACTCCCATCAGACAACAGTGCGCCCCGAATTGATCACGACGCCTCTTCACACCTAATGTGCGCCTAATATCAAAGAGAGGAACAATCGGATACACTTTGTCCCTCGAAATGGCTATAGTATGCGAATGTCCTCAAAACCACCAACGCTGTCACCCCACCAACGGAGTGTTCCTCGGCGGCGTGATTTCCCACCTAGCTCTCCAGATTCGCGGGAGAAATGGAATTTCTCCTGACGGGCCTTAGGCTATTTAAAGGCGCGCACGAGCCGGAGCGGCACTCTTCGCAAATTCTTCTACATACTACGTGGAGTCACCGTCATCCGAGACCTCGGATCGAAGGATGGAGGCCTTGCTGCCGTCGCCCTGGTCCCATCCTAGAACAACCTCAGCTTCGTGTTAGATACTCTATTTCCTTGGGAAGCCCCAGCACTGCGCTGGATGTCCGACCTCGGAAATAGAGTCGTCGTGGTGATTGCCAGTTAGGGAACATTATTTAACATCTGATCGATCGCCCTTACGACGATCGATCGCCATCCTACGCATTCATACACGAAAAACTCGGAGTGTGCAGTCCGTGAAGAGCCGATCGCGCTTCGCTGCACACGAGGAAATTCTACAACCAGCTTCTCTGGTTCTTGGTCCTCCTCGCCTGGCACCGAGGAGGTCAGCCGTCCCTTCCGGACGGCCCCGCTATGAGCTCTCGAGGAGATTGAATCTACCTCGAGCTCGCGCATTATTTCGAACGCTAGCACATCTAGCGCGTGAATTACACGGGTTGGCAACCGTGGGCTTTGCTGCACTCTGCAACTAGTGCCAACCGATAGTATCGCCTTATAAAACCTAATATCCGTAAATTCAAGGGCTATCGCATTCTTTTACAGAAGCGACCCCGACTCCGGCGTAACGCGTGCACGACGACGCTCGCGGCCTGTGCGAGTGCGAGCGAGAGAGCGAACGACAGAGAGAGAGAGAGAGAGAGAGAGAGAGAGAGAGAGAGACCGCGTCCGCGTACCACGGGCGCGCTACACCTCACGCAACTCTTCCCGTCCTCGTCTATCCAACACGACAGCGCTTCTCGCCACCCGCTCCAGATCCCGGTAAACGTCGCTACACCGAACTAACTTCCTTAGAATTACGAATCTAACACACTAACAAACATAAATGTTTTTCCACTAACTCACATCAAATACGACAATCCGAAACATCAAATGCCGATGATGACGGATTGAGATAGGCGTCTCTGAGACCCTCTTACCACTGAGGCATCTTCAAAAAAACCTTTCAAAATCCCAATCATCAATTCCGGCACACGTAACGTACATCGCCCTTCAGGAGGCTACGGGAACCCCGAAAATCATCCTTCGGCCGAATATTCGCCGTTCAAACTCGTTTTCCTCATATTCGCGTGAACGATCAAAGAACACGAAATAAAAGCTTTCGCTATAAATCGCGAAACGTTTCAATATATATATATATATATATATATATATATACATACATACATACATACATACATACATACATACATACATACATACATATATATATATATATATATATATATATATATATATATATATATATATATTGTAACGGGTCGGAATTCGTTACAATTAATTTTATTTGTTCGGGACTCGATCAGGGAAGAAATTAATTAAAACTCTTTGTTTTTGGAGGTATCTGTTAATAAAATGGCATTTATTCATTATTTTGACTCGATATAATACTAAAATTTTTGGTGTTGTGTGTTGTCGTAAATGTGTCGCCGGAATAGATTTTGTGTGTTTTAATGTGTCGCTGGAATATATTTTGTGTGTTTTAATGTGTCGCTGGAGTGTATTTTGTGTGTTTTAATGTGTCGCTGCGCGGTCGGTACAATACTCGAATCGCTCGGATGGTAAGTGTGTTCGAGCGCGATTGCTCTACTTTAGGTCGATGATTTCCCCTTCTCCTACACGTATTGGCGCTCGCGGCGTGTGTGAGTTAAGGCGCGCTCTCGCCTACGGCGCGCGGAGTCAACGGGGCGCCTTTCCCTAGGCTGCGCGTGGCGCTGTCTATCGCGGTCCACTCTCCCTAGCGGTATCGATCGCAGCGCGCTCAATCTCCATACGGCGCGCTTCCCCCTCTTTTCCTACTATAGCTCGTTGCGCGTGGTGCCGAGCGCGCTCTCGTGCTACCCGCGCTCCCTGAGTCCCCCCACTCTAGTGGGACGCGACGCGGTGGATCGCGGCGCGCCTTCGACTCCCGCGCTACGGCGTGCTCTCTCGTAATTACTCCCCGTGAGTGTAACCGATTATCGCGCGTCGATAATCGATTACTCTAACCGTGTTTGACTCCGTGTATTGTGTCGGTGTGATGTTTGAATTTCGAGATGCCTCCTTGACCTTTGGGTTCTCCTGATATTTTCGAGAGCCCTTGTAGGTATTTCGTGTTTTTACAGTTGTATGTGTTTGTGTGTGTATCGCCGCCGGGTACCTTGAATACCTCCTCGCACTTTCTATTTCCCTTATACTAATTTTCTATCTATCCTTTCGTAATTTATTCCTCCTTCGTTTAATCTTACTGTTTTTTAATACTCTTTTTTCTTATTCTTCTCCCGGTTTATGTTCCGTATTTCTTGACTTAAAAAAAATATATCCTAATTCTCTCCTTTTTCCGTTTCTTTAAGGTTCCCCTCTTACTGCATTTCCCCTCCAGATAGGTGGTACTTTGCGAAGTGGTACTTGTTAATCCACGCAAAAAGTCTATCTCTTCGATGGTGACTCCTTCTTTTCCTTGTTTTTTAAGGTTCCCCTCTTTATGCCTTTCCCCTCCGGATAGGTGGTACTAGGCTAAGTGGTACTTGTTAATCCACAAAAAGTCGAAGAAGAAGTGCCGTCCCTCTGACTTTCTTCCTCTTTTATACCCATTTTTGACTGTTTATTGTTCCCCTTCCCTTACGAACTACCCATCATTCCCTTTATTCTTAACCTTTTTAAATCAACGACTTTTCCCCTTCCCTTACTTTACTTGTCTACTGTTTTCGTTTTATCTTCTGTTTTCTTTTTCTCTTATTTTCTTCCGCTTATTGTCTTGTGACCTTGAAGGTCGTACCTGCCCGTTCGGCTTTTTATTCTTCCTCCTCCCCTACTCCCCGATGAGTCGGTTTATTTGAATTTGTGGTGGGGGTATTGGCGTGAGACGGACCTGTACGTCTCAATATATATATATACATATATATATATATACACATACAACAGCAATATAAAAACCTATTGATTTTTAACGTAGGTTGGATCCTTTTATCTATTTGCGTTACAAAAATAATTCACCGACCCAAAAGCAGTGTATAAAACTGTGCTTGACTCTTCTCTGTGTACCTTTCATTTTACAGGGCCGAGCAATATGTATTAAATACTTAATTCGTGTGGTTTTTAAATATGAAAATTTGCATTCTTCGACTGCAATGAGACGCATGACATTCAAAATGATTCATTTTCATTGAAATGTCATACTGTATTCTTTATTACGTAGTACATACATTCGCAATGAAAATTATCGCATTCAAAATGATTCATTTTCATTGAAATATCATACTGTATACTTTAGTACGTGGTACATACATTCACAATGAAATACTACAAGTATTTAATAATACAGCCTGAACTGCAGTGAAACGTATCGCATTCAAAATGATTCATTTTCATTGAAATATCATACTGTATACTTTAGTACGTGGTAGATACATTCACAATGAAATACTACTAGTCATTAATAATACAGCCTGAACTGCAGTGAGACGTATCGCATTCAAAATGATTCATTTTCATTGACATATCATACTGTATTCTTTATTACATAGTACGTACATTCGCAATGAAATATTACTAGTAATTAATAATACAGCCTGAACTGCAATGAGACGTATCGCATTCAAAATTATTCATTTTCATTGACATGTCATACTGTGTTCTTTATTACGTAGTACATAAATTCGCAATGAAACACTACTAGTAATTAATAATACAGCCTGAACTTCAATGAGACGGACCGCATTCAGAATGATTCATTTTCGTTAGCAGTTACTGTATTCTTCATTACGTAGTACATACATTTTCAATGAAATACTACGAATAATGAATATAATACAGGCTCAACTGCAATGAAACGTATCGCATTCAAAATGATTCATTTTCATTGGCATATTCATACTATATACACTATTCATAGATATATGATTCAACTTTATAATAATCCTATGAAGAATGCCAAATTCAACTGCATGAAAGTATTCTTTATACAGTATTTATCTAGAACATGATCAAATTTGGTTCACACAAATAAGATCCTGATTGCGCAATATACAAATCAGAAACACGAAAGGAAACTAGACATGCTGTTTTATACGACGTAATACATTCGTGCATATACATTTATAACAAACAACGAAAACGAAAGGTACAATCATACATAGCATATACGAATAGATTCACACATATAAACAACATATGTCGTATATCGCAATCCTACGCAATGGGGTGGTATCATTCATTCGCTAATAATTCGGATTGGAGCTCGATATTATAAACTCATCATCATCCGATACGATTCCCATCATAATAATCTGCAGATGTTTATGAAAAACAGGAATCAGAAACACGAACCAAAACGAAATAATTTTTTTTTTTTTCGTTTTCTATCAGACATTTTTAGCAGTGAACGGAGGAAAGTGACACTAAGGAGGAAGATGTTGCATAAACAGACACGCGCCCAATGATCAATGACTTTCACTCTGACTCTGACTGACTGACCCAATGATCACTGACTTTCCGTTCATTACCTTATTCCCACTATATTAGTTTTATTGAGAAGCGCACCCAAAGAGGTCCCCGATTGGCCTAAAAGCGCAATTTTGCCCTATGTAAGGGCTCTACGAACACTATATTTGTTACTCTTCATCATCTGCCGAGAAACGACTTAGGTCATAGAACTGACCCATTTATGTTGAACTTATATATGTTTTTTTTTCCTTTTCGGTAATTTTTCATTTTTTACCCATATTTTTGTACCTTATGCTGGTAAATACCTGTGTACGAGTGGTGAAATATAGCAAACCTTTGGTACTATTTGTTTGTAAAATCCCCGTTCGAGGGCGTATCTCCTAACAATGGCATAAGGGTAGTAGATAAAATATGGTCGTGTTGTGTACCAGGGGCCGCGGTGAAGGGAGGAAATACCTGCAAGTAATTGTTCTGAATGTCCAATGTAAGACACTTCTTATACTCGCATATGCCTTACCACGACCATGGCTCAACGTGCGGGCACAAAGAAAGGCCAACTGTAAAAGGCTTTCAAACGCTCAGCAACGGCTAAGCGGCAGCAGCAGTTTAGAAGGGGGGAATGTGGCGTTCCGTCCACCGTTGTGTCATAAACATGACTGCTTCGCCGCTTATCCGTCGTGAGAATGAGTCCACGGTCGCGGTTAGGCAGTTGCATACTCTTTGCATTGTCTTATCAACTCTACTCGCATTTTACATGTAATCAGGCACGCGAGATTATTCGAATCACGCGCCACCAAATACGTAAAGGGCCCACCAGCGGCGCCTACTCGTGCGATCGCTACAGCGCCGGACGTAGAGTGCGCGCACGTCGCGCGCCCTACCTCCAATTTTCATGAGGAACGTTCGCGGACGGGAGAAGACAGCAGACGCGCTAAGGATAGGCGAGATCAACGATCGTTAGGCCGGATCGATACGCCAATTTAGGGAGGGACCCGAGATTGTCAAAGGAAGAGACGAGCACGCAATAATATTGTAATTAGGAGCGCAGGAAGTAAACACATTAGAGTTTTAAGAACAAGCAGCGTCCGAGCGAATTTATTCAACCCCGAACCAAACAGAAACTACTAGAACGCGCGACTCTATACCGTCCGATCCAAGGGGCACGGGAGACTGTGGGCGAACTTCGAGGGAGACCGGTAAGTTTGGAAGTCTAGTCGAAGAAATATTGTAATTTTGCATGCATGTGAGCCTTGGTGGCGGTCCCTGCGTCTCGCGAATTGCGCGAACGCGCCATAGCGCGTTATAAGCCGCAAGAAAATATGTGGCTCTCTTTCCCGAGCCGAATCCGAATCTTTAGCGCCGAGGCCAGCGATACACGTATATTGGGAAACGGCGATTCCGCCGTGAATTAGTAGAAGGGAAGATAAGAAAAAGAAGCCTCGGGAGTTAGATGCCACAACAGTCAGTCTTCTCTTGAAATAAGTACGAGAAAGAACTGTATTGTAATCGATTAACCGCTCGGTCTTATCGATTATTCACCGCTCGGTAAATACCTGTGTACGAGTGGTGAAATATAGCAAACCTTTGGTACTATTTGTTTGTAAAATCCCCGTTCGAGGGCATGATTCTATCATTTTCGTTATTGCGGCTTAATTTGGCGCTCCTCCGTGTGATCCACGTACGCGCATTTTTTAATAAAAATCAAGAAACAAAGTGAAAGTCTACAAGAAAATTTGTTGTGAATCCTGTGGTTTCCTCACACCTATTTCGCGCTATTTCACAAAACTGGCGAATTAAAAATTATATTAAATATAAAAACGCGGTGATCGAAGGGCGCGTATGAAACATTTAAGGTCCTTGGAGCCGGATATATAAGATAAACCGGTGGAATCGTGCTAAAAATTGGACAGCGTAATTCGAAACGGATGGTACAGTTCACCTTCAAGGACAACTTTGTTTTCGCTTCGCGCTTCGAACAGTGTAAGCAAAGACTCTCACCCTGCGAGAAACGACTATACAGCTCGGAGAATTGAAATTCGAAAACTCCGAGAATTGTCACAATGCCTTCCTTCGAAGAGCTCATCATAGAGCAACAAGCGACCTTCGAACAACTCCGAAGAATTTTACCGAATTATCGGAAACTCGGTAAAGATCGATTCACGATCAGCAAAACACGAATACGCATCCAAACTCTACAAGAGTTATGGTCTTCATGCAGAGCCCTGTACGTTCAACTTCGTCAAAGGGCTGATGACGCAAAAAACCAACACGTATACTTTCTCAACGCTGAGTTCATCCAGGCTGAAAACGACTACGAGGACGTTTTGGACAAACTCACGGACCTTTTGGATCAACAAGAGAAAGCGGCGCATCCAGTCCCGGCGCGAAAATTGCCGAACTCCACGATGTTCGGCGAGACGCAGGGGCCATCTATGTTCGCTCTCCCACGAATCACCATCCCCAAGTTCAACGGTGACCTTACGAAGTGGGAAAGTTTTCGCGATTCTTTCCAAGCGCTAGTCTGTGAAAATGCATCCCTAACGTCAGCTCAGAAGTTATATTACCTAAAATCTTTCGTCACGGGAAACGCTGCTCTCATGATCGAACACGTATCGGTCTCAGACGCAAATTACGAAAGCTCTTGGCAGCTACTCGCAGACGAATGTGATAATCCGCGCGCGTTAGTTTTTGCACACATTCACGCAATTGGAAATTTACCGACTATGAAGACCGAAAAAGAAAGCGAGCTTAAATTGCTGCGTGACACGGTTAATTCGTCATTTACCGCGTTAAAAAACTTGAAACGTCCAGTAGAACATTGGGACGACCTACATGATTTCACAAAAATTCAGTTCGCGCACACGTACCGAATGGAATCTGAGTCTCGGTGCATCAAATGAATTTCCGTCATTCAAAACACTTAAGGATTTTTTTACCGAAAGAATCCGCGGTATTTCTGCTCCCGTTGAGATAGAGAAACTCGATAATTCAAACGCGAACGCGTCAAATAAAAATAAGGGTAAAGCTAACGTACACAATGCGACTGCCAAGCAATGTCCCGACTGCTCGGGAACACACAATATTGTTTTCTGCCCCGCTTGGTCCAAAAAAACACAACCCTGATGGAAATCCGCTTATTGGAATTCGACAAATAATGTTGAATTCTGTTAAAAAATGTCAGAAACTGTGAAAATGAATAGATTCTAACATAATTTGATGGAATCGTACATATTTTGATAGATTCTGTCGGAAATAATCTATGAAAATGGGACAGAACCTCACATGTTATGTTAACTTTACGGAATGTCATAAAATCACAGAATTCGATACTTTCTGTCATCTTTTTGTCAGAAAATGTCATCTTTTAACAAAAAATGATAAAATTAATTTTCCATTTTTTGACATATTGTTGTATCGAAAAGAATGACAGAAAATGACAAAAAATTATAGAAAACGATAATTTTTATCATAATTTGTTGTCACATTTTTGTTGAATTCTGACAGATTTCAGCTGTCATTAAATCACAGAGTTTGATACTTTCTGTCATCTTTATGTCGGAAAATGTCATCTTTTAACAAAAAATGATAAATCAGTTTTCCATTTTTTGACATATTGTTGCATTGCAAAAAATGACAGAAAATGTCAAAAAATGATAGAAAACGATACTTTTTATCATAATTTCTTGTCACATTTTTATTGAATTTTGACAGATTTCAGCTGTCATTAAATCACAGAATTTGATACTTTCTGTCATCATTGTGTCGGAAAATGTCATTAAAATTTAGAAAATTATATGTAAATTCCATCAAATATTGACGAATTCTGACAATTTATTATCAGAATCGATAATTAAATGTCAAAATTAATCAGAATATATCATATATTTATAATGCAAAATGTCAAAAGTTAACAAGTTCGGTCATTATATGACAAAAAATAAAAAAGAATGATATAATTTGACAGATTCGGTCATAATATTTCATGAATGTTAAAGAATTCCATTTCATCCCATTAAATAATGGCATTTAGTGACGAAAATCTCACAAAAAATAAGAAAGAATGATATAATTCGACAGATTGGGTCATAATATTTCATGAATGTTGAAGAATTCCATTTTATTCCATCAAAAAATGACATTAAATGACGAAAATCTCACATAAAATGGAAAACTCTTACGACATTATATGACATATTATGTAAGATTCTGACAGAAATTACTGAATTATAACATTACTTTTCTGATAAAATATGACAGATTCTGTAAAGCATGTTCCAATTTCCGGTCAGAAATCATGAACTTCTTACAGAAAATATCAAATCTCGAAATAATATGACAGATTCTGTCGTATAAATGACATATTCTGACATTATTTCTCATTGAAAGTTGACGGAATATTATCAAATCTGACATTTTTTGTTAAAATCTGACGAATTCCAATAAGCGGATTTCCATCAGGGAAGACGCTAGATTCGCGTTCGCGAAAAGCCAACGGCTCTGTTTTAACTGCTTGAAAGCTGGTCATTTTCCGAATAATTGTTCTAGCTCGAATCGTTGTAAAGAATGTAGAAGTCCGCATCATACGACGTTGCATCGCGCTTCGCCCGATAGCCATGACGCTACAGTCGCGCCTGACGATCAGGTCGCCGACGTTTCTAATTCCGCAGCTAGCGTTAACGTGCTTCCTGCACGAGCATCACACTCTTATCATCGACTCAAGTCGATCGGTGCGATTTCTGCGAGCAAGGAACGTTCGCCGGACCGGACCGCAACAATTTGCACTATGCAAAAGTGCCTTACTTCCGTACTTCTCGCTACCGCATGGGTACGACTACGAACTCCGGAAGATCGAGTCATAGATGCACGAGCCTTAATCGATCAAGGTTCATCACATAGCTTTATAACGGAGTCGCTTACTCATAAATTGCGCGCATCTCGTCATCGAGCTGATCTCGATATCACCATCTTTGGAAACGGAAAATCAGCGCACTCTACGTCCTACGTGAATCTCTCGCTCGAATCATGCTCCGGACAAAACGCGCCACCTCTTAAAATGAGAGCATACATTTTTAAAAGCCTCATGAATTACGCCGCGAGCACCTCGCGTAAAATAAATTCCTGGCAACATTTACGGGGTCTACAACTCGCGGATCCCGATCCCTCCAGTAAGGAGCCGATTAACGTCTTAATCGGTGCAGATCTCTATGGTCAATTATTACTCGGACCGCTCCAAAAGGGTCCTCTTGGGTGTCCGACGGCCCAACTCACGCGGTTAGGATGGATAATCTCCGGACCTATAGAAAGCTCTCGCAACCAGCGAGCTTCTCACGCATCCACGATGCACTGTGCTATCGAGCAAAGCACAGACGCAATTATTCGTCAATTTTGGGAAATCGAAGAAATTCCCTCCCAAAAATTCCTCACACCGGAAGGGGAAGAATGCGATACTCATTTCTTGGAGACGCTTTCACGCGATAATACGGGACGGTACATAGTTCGCTTGCCGTTTCATCTCGGGTCAGCCCCAGATATCGGTGACAGTCACCAAATCGCCTTATCGAGATACGCTCAGCACGAGCAACGCTTGCAGAAAAAACCGGAACTAGCCCGGGCATATTCAGATTTTTTACAAGAATACGAATCTCTGGGTCATATGAAAAGGGTTAATAGTCCCGATATAAGAAAGAAGTCGTTAGACGTTCCGCATCACCCCGTGATCCGCGAAAACAGCACAACTACTCGCGTGCGCGTCGTTTTTAACGCTTCAAGCGCGACGTCAAACGGAACGTCTCTGAACGATCATTTGCTCATCGGTCCGAAACTGCAACGCGACATAGGCGAAATCATATCAAGCTGGCGCCGACATAAATTTGTTTACCTAGCAGATATTGCATGCATCGCGAAGATACCGATTACCAGCGCATCGTTTGACGACCGACTCCGGCCGTTCAGATAGTAAATTATCGACTCGTTACCGTCACCCACGGTACAGCGTGTGCACCGTATCTTGCAAATCGTGTACTCATACAATTAGCGGACGACGAAAGAAAATCATTTCCTGACGCGGCCGACGCAATCTGTAACTCGACTTACGTGGACGATGTCCTATTCGGCGCAAATGAACAGGAAGAAGCGCGTGCAATTCGCGCCCAACTCGTTGCGCTATTACAACGCGGTGGGTTTACGTTACGCAAGTGGGCCGCAAACGATATCGCGCTTTTATCTGACATTCCGGATATCGGACACGAGCTCGCAATCGATCTTTCAAAAGTGGATTCGGCTATCCTCAAAGTTCTCGGCATCACCTGGCTTCCCAAAGGAAGACGCGTTCAGTTTCCAAGTAGGGAAAATTTCGAAAGTGCGAAGTACAAAGCGCTCAATTTTATCGCTAATCGCAAGACTGTTTGATCCTCTCGGTTGGGCCACGCCCGTTGTTATCCAGGCCAAAATGCTTATACAAGATTTGTGGCTTGCGAAAGTTGATTGGGATGATGTCGTCCCGCAATCGATTCAAGACATTTGGGAAAAATATTGTCGCGAGCTTCCCAGCCTTTCGAAATTACGAATTCCACGCTGGAATGGTCTCTCGCCATCTCACAATGCCATGGAACTGCACGGCTTCGCGGATGCATCGCAGCGCGCGTTCTCCACGTTCGTCTATTTACGCGTTCTCAACTCGTTCTCGAACGTTTCGATATCGTTAATCGCGGCAAAATCCAAAGTCGCGCCATTGAAAACAGTCGCGATCCCTCGACTAGAACTAAATGGAATCGTATTACTCGTACGACTATTTGAGTACGTGAAACAAATCGTCAAATACGACGTCATTTCCATGCACGGTTGGACAGATTCCACCGTCGCACTTGCGTGGCTTACCCAGCATCCGTCGCGCTGGAAGCCTTACGTAGCAAATCGGGTCTCCGAAATCCAGACTAAAGTGCCGGAAATTAAATGGCATCATGTCCCCACGCAAGAAAATCCTGCGGACTGTACGTCACGGGGAATCTCGGCAGAAGAATTAATTGATTACCCCCTTTGGTGGTCCGGCCCATCGTGGCTACGCCAGAATTCAGCATTTTGGCCCAAAACTCGACCTAGCGCACCGTCCGAGTGCCTGGTCACTCAAAAATCAGTTTTCGATGAACAACGCGCCCCAGTGACCATACACGTTGCACAAAAGAGGGTAGAGTGAGAGCTTTCCTATCGATTTTCCGATTGGGGCAAACTCCTCCGCGTCACGGCCCTCTTTTTGCATTGGCTTCGCAACTTTCGCGCTCGACAGCACGATAAATCAACGGCGCACGATACTAAATTCGCAGATCGCATACAAGAATCTCGCGAATTTTGGATACGTAAAAGCCAGAACGATAGCTTCGCCGCTGAAATTCGCGCCCTACAGCACAACGAGTCGCTTCCGCGGTCGAGCGTGCTAAAATCACTCAACCCTTTCCTCGACGGGAAGGGCCAGTTGCGCCGTGGCGGGCGGTTACGCCATTCGGTCTGGTCGTATAACGAACGCTTCCCGCTGATTTTACCGCGCCATCGCATCAGTGAATTAATTATCGTTCAAGCACATTTGAGATCGCTCCACGGCGGTTCTCAATAAACGCTACGACTACTGCGCCAAAATTACTGGGTTATCGGCGCCAGATCTCTCGTAAAATCGAAAATCAATCAATGTTTGAACTGTACTCGAGAACGTGCAGTGACTGCGCGTCAACTCATGGGGGACCTTCCGTCTCCTCGAGTAAATCCGTCGCCCCCATTTTCTCATTGTGGTGTGGACTACGCAGGTCCATTTCAAGTAACACCCTATGTCGGCCGGGGTAAAAAATCAGGTAAATATTACGTCGCTCTATTTATCTGTCTCGCGACTCGCGCAATTCATCTCGAATACGTCGACGATTACGCGACTTCCGGTTTCTTAGCTTCGCTTCGACGATTCGTCAGCAGACGTGGTCTGCCTTCCGACATTTACAGTGACAACGGTACAACCTTTCAAGGTGCCGATAATGAACTGCGTCGCGCCTTTCTATCTACGATTAAAAATTCGGAATTGCGCGAAAATTTAGCCACGGACGGAATCCGTTGGCATTTCATTCCGGCTTCCGCGCCTCATTTCGAGAAGGTCTATGGGAGGCCGGCGTCAAAAGCTTTAAGAGTCACATGAAAAGAGTAGTGGGCTCTCATTCCCTTTCACAACTCGAGTTTTCTACATTACTGTGCGAAATCGAAGCGTGTTTAAATTCGAGGCCTCTCGCCCCACTACGGGACGACCCAGAACATTTCGATGCGCTAACCCCGGGGTATTTCCTGATCGGGAGACCCCTAGCCAGCATTCCCGAGCCCTCGCTGCTCGACATCAACGAAAATCGGTTATCTCGTTGGCAAAAGGTAATCGCTATGCGCGAACATATCTGGAAAGCCTGGACTCATGATTATTTGCACACTTAGCAACAGCGCGCTAAGTGACAGAGCTTGTCGCCTCCTCTCTCAGTAGGTACGTTAGTCCTTCTAAAGAATGAGTTTCTCCCTCCGTGTCGATGGGGATTAGCCAGGGTTATCGATACCCATCCAGGCTCAGACGGGCTTGTATGTACGTGTCGTTAAGCTTCGAACCACGAAAACAAAGTTAAAGCGCCCGATCTCAAAGGTCTGTCCTCTTCCCTGTGACCTGCCGTCCGATTCCGCATTACCTTGACGCGCTTTCGCGCCTACCGCCTAAGACAAACGTTTAGTTTAAGTCAATACAATGTCGGTGATGGCTTTATACCGTTTATTCTAAGTTCGCTACAATATCGGGCATGGCTTTGTAAAATTTAGTTTAAGCCCAATATCAATGTCGGGTTTATGATTTTGTTATTTGATTTATGTTCTCGCTTATATTGTCGGGTCAAAATTGTGTAAATCTCGAAATGACACGGAGGTAACTAGTGACTCTTATACTTCCTTTCATTTCTGCCAGAACGAGGCGGGCGGTATGTTCAGAATTTACTCCAATACTGAATATTAAATTTAATATAGAGTGCCCGACCACGTATACCGTGTCAAATTCCGGGAAATAACGTACCGGCGCTGGAGACACTCCCCACCTCCCCCTCCGTTCCGAAAACCTCTCCGAATATCCGCGCTATTGTCGCGTGAACAGTCAGTCTTCTCTTAAAATAAGTACGAGAAGGAACTCTATTGTAATCGATTAACCGCTAGGTCTTATCGATTATTCGCCGCTCGCATGGTCGCTCGACACTATCATTTTCGTTATTGCGGCTTAATTTGGCGCTCCTCCGTGGGATCCACGTATGCCCATTTTTTAATAAAAATCAAGAAACAAATTGAAAGTCTACAAGAAAATTTGTTGTGAATCCAGTGCTTTCCTCACACCTATTTCGCGCTATTTCACAGAACTGGCGAATTAAAAATTATATTAAATGTAAAAACGTGCTTATCGAAGGCCGCGTATGAAACAGTGATCCTTGATTACTTCGTTTGGCTAAACCGACTTCAATCAGGTGCAGTATTCCGAATTTGACAACATCTTTGCTTAGTCGGTATCGCCTTTTGAATTCTTCTTCATTGTAGCACTCAAATGGGTTGTGACCATCACGCACATATTCTGGGAACGCGCACGTTGTTCTCTATCACGAAATCGTCTATACCGTCAATGTTTATAATGTCAATATCGTTGGGAAAATCCATTATGGATAAAAATTCACCAAAACGACACAAAAACGTGCAAACACGATAGTGCATTTTTCGCGAAATAATTCAAATCATCTTACAAATAATGTATTTATACAATGTTACTTCGAATACTATTTCTGCCGAAAAATAATTCACACCATCGCAAAGAACTGAAACCGCACTAATCAATTTGTGCCAAGAATTTATTTTTGAGCACGCTAGTTTTTTTCTTGAGATCGTCTGAAGTCTCATAAAACGTCGACTTGGGATACATCGCCTGCTTTGCTCAAATAATGAGGTTATGTTGACATTTAAGACATCTCAGAATCGACTGTGAATCTTCCGTCGTAAGCTCACCTTAAGACGAGCTCAAGAATTGTCTCTGAATTAGTGCTACCTTCGATAAGGTGGAGATTTAAGTTCTGCCTTAAGGTAACCTCAAGGCGCGTCTGTGAATCGAAATGCGATCTGAAGATAGCCTCAAGTCGGACTTACATTTAAGACTCGACCACGGTCTCACATACAGGTCTGGAAACGAAGCCAGATTTCACTGGAGTCGCGAGGCACCGTTACAAGCTTCACTTTTCATTCCGCTCGCCGCCACCGCCGTCGCTACTATCGGCGAGTACCTCCCACTCACGGTCTTCTGTGATCTCTCCCTTCGCCTCTTGCCTTGTCTTCGACCATGCCCCGTGCCATTTATTACTCCATTTTTTATTACAACGTTCTCGATAACCTCTGTTTGCGTCAACAAGCATTTGTAGTTTGAAAAATATTCATAAAGCTGGCGAACGTTGACCGTTGTTTCAGGGCTTTCTAAACTGACGAACCAATAAAGGTATTTGTATATTCAACATTCCATGTGTTGCGTATTTTTTTACTTTCGTTATCGAAAGAAACTCGGAATAAAATTCGAATAAAAATCCATTTCACTCGAAAAAGGTAAGTATTCTTATTTATTTAAAAAAGTTTATATTGGTCTTCTTCCAGCCATACAGGATCTTCCCCTTTTTACAAGCTCCACTTCTATTCTCTTTCATAATCCCCCGTCCTTATTCCACAATTCTTTCTCATCTACCTCTATTGCCCCTTCGCCCCCCCCCTCCCCCACGAAAAAGGTAATGTGCATTTCGGATCATCGAGAAGGGTGAGAGAGACGGACGGAAGCTGTTCTGTCCTTGTCGCACACGTAGACGCCGATAGCAATGCCACGTAGTGGCGTAAATTGGAAACAAACGTGGGTTCGTTAACGGTGTTTCCTACCCCCACCACGGTCGTTTCCAGACCTGTATGTAAGACCGTGGACTCGACTGTGAATACGGTCCTATATATACGAAGTTCTTTCAATTGGTCGCAGACACGGTCTTACATACAGGTCTTGAAACTCGCTCAAAATTCCAGTGGTGGGGGATGGCCTCTCATTGAAGCACCGACTGTTTCAACGCGTGACCACGAGGATCGCTACTATAGAGTGATGCAGGTTGTGTGAGAGAAACGGAAATAGCTTTCCCGCGCGCGCCCACGGCGCGAATCCCTCGGCGGATTCTACCCTGGGGATTCTTCATAACGAAACGCGAAAAAGGCCGCGGCCGCGATGGCACCGAGATCGAGGATCGATTTTACGGTCGACAGCTACCGAGTTGGAACGAGAAAGCGCGGCTTGGCTCACCCGGAATAATTCACTGGACCCCGTGTCTCTACTCGTCCACATCCGTCCGGCTCGACACCTTGCAGGAAGCCCCGCTCTCCGGCACGCGAACTAATGTGCCGGCCCTCTCTCTCTCTCTCTCTTCCGCGGGTCACATGTCCCGCACTATAGAGGGCGGGAGCACGTACCTCGGTGTTACGCCGCGGGACCAGCGCGCGCGATTTAAACTTGGGCGAAGACAACGAGCCGGACTGTACAAGGTCCATCAGTTACGTAACTTTAGCGGGGGAACAACGGCAAGGACGGGAGCCCGGAACCAAGTTTGCTGTCTCTCCCTTCTCGTTAGATTCGGGCGCGCTCGTAGCCCAGCGATGTTTCGGTCTTCCAGGCGCTCGGCGTCCGTCTCTGCCCCGACTTGACGTAGCCGCCGCTCTCGCTTCCGATGGCGCCACCGTCACCTGACTCTGGACTCTTCTCTCTCTCTCGTACTCGCAGGCGACCGCCACAAATGAAAAGAGAAAAGCAAGCGGGGAGGGCTTCAAATCGGGATTACGGTATTCAGAGGGCCCTATGGGAACTCGTCGTGGTCGCGGTATCGGCCCCGAGCCGGAGGGATATTCCGACCCCTTACTCTGGGTGGACGTGTAAAATATTCACGTCACAATGTATACAAAAAAAATGTATCGCACACTCTGATCGGCTATTTCTTTAGTTTCTACGTTAATGTATATATAATAATAAATTTAAATTACAACTTATTTATCTTCTAAAAAATTGTTTACGCTTTACTCACAGCCGTCCTTATGCCAAATAAATTATAATTCATAAAAGTAAGCGGAAATACATTTATGTTCGTATTATTATATTAATTGTCATACTTTCATCAAGCCATAAAGCATTATCCCCAAGAACAAGCCAATCATCCATCCGGCCGCGAATCGTAAGTACCAGAAAGTGCACATATTCTACAAGCGATAAGATGGTTCCGTTGGTAGCGTTCCTGGCTTCGGTCCGCAGGGGCGCGGGTCGTTCCCCGCGCTCAGTATTTTTTTTTAAATTATTGTTACTATTAATTCTTAGTTGATTAGTTACTTTTATTAGTTATCTTTTAGTGTCGAGAAGTTTATCGCGCACTCTGACCGCTTATTTTATTAGTTTGTACGTTAATTTAAATATAATAATAAATCTAAATTACAACTTATTTATCTTCTAAAAAATTGTTTGCGCTTTACTCACACCCGTCCCTATGCCAAATAAATTGTCATTCATAAAAGTAAGCAGAAATATATTTATATTCGTATTATTATATTCATTCTCATATACTTTCATCAAGCGATAAAGCATTATCCCCAAAAACAAGCCAATCGTCCATCCGGCCGCGAATCGTAACTTACGAGAATGAATATAATAATGCGACTATGAATATATTTCCGCTTACTTTTATGAATTACAATGCATGTGGCATAGGGACAGGTGTGAGTAAAGCGCAAACAATTTTTTAGAAGATAAATAAGCTGTCATTTAGATTTATTATTATATTTAAATTAACGTACAAACTAATAAAATAAGCGGTCGGAGTGCGCGATACATTTTTCGACAATAAAAGACAATTAATTAAAATTACAATGATTACTAATAATTTTAGTATTTTTGTTATTTATATATATTTACAATTTTTTCCGGCAAACTTCTTTTCAAACACTCGCATTTCAGGAAATATCGAGATATTTGAATGTCGAAAAACTGAATAAAAGCAAGATTCTTCGTCGAATTTTCATTAGTTCTGTCTAATAATAAGTTCATTTTTCTTAATTTAATTTTTTGTCATTTAAAAATTTTTGTTTCCAGGTAAAACTTGTTCTTCAAACGCTTATATCTCTGAAACTAATCAAGATATTTTCAATTTTAAAATGTCAAATGGAAGCTACATTCTTCTCGCTTCGAATAAACGCAAGGCGTTGAATCTTGGTCTTTTTGGGTTTTTTTTTCATTTGAAACCCACGTTAAAAAATGCAAAACTTTAAGGCATTCGCCGGTACAGAAGATATTTATTGTGCATTTTCTCCTTTCGGACATTTTTTTAGTGATGCCAAAACGCAACTTTCCCGCGCTATGACGATACGATCCGCCAAAAGTTACCGTTTTTCATTCCACCCTACACCCACCCACATACACACACACACACACGCGCGCGCGCGCGCGCGTTTATTCGTTTATTCGTTTTATCGCCTTCTTCGAGTTTTCGTTTTCTCCCATTATTTGGTCGATACACCTAAATAAAAAATATAAATAAATATAAAGAATATTCGAAGCTTAAGACTACTCGACGTTCACGAGTACCAAAAATTTGAGAGTACCCGATTACCAAATTCGGGTACCCGATAGTGGCGGGTAATGCAAAAACGTAACCCGTCGGGTGCCCGGCCCGACCCGAACATCGGGTACCCGCACACCACTAAAAATAACTAATCAAATAAGGATTAATAGTGATGATGATTTAAAAAAAAAAAAAAAAAAATCACTGAGCGCGGGCACCGATCCCGCGCCCCTGCAGACCGAAGCCAGGCACACTACCAACGGGACTACCTCATCGCTGGTAGAATATGTACACTTTCCGGTACTGACTATTTGCGGCCGGATGGATGATTGGCTTGTTTTTGGGGATAATGCTTTATCGCTTGATGAAAGTATGAGAATAAATATAATAATACGAATATAAATATATTTCCGCTTACTTTTATGAATTATAATTTATTTGGCATAAGGACGGGAGTGAGTAAAGCGTAAACAATTTTTTATAAGATAAATAAGTTGTAATTTAGATTTATTATTATATATAAATTAACGTAGAAACTAAAAAAATAACCGATCAGAGTGTGCGATACATTTTGTTGTATGCATTAATAACGCAGAGAATCAAGAGCTAAATAAGCATTGAAATCATTTAAAAGCCTCGCGCGTGACGTCACCCGACGGCTCAGTCGTACTCAGCATGGAGACTAGAGTAAACGAGTGGACACAGCGTGCTTTAGAAGTGGACACGAAATCGGTACTTCTTGTGGCGGCGCTGCGGTCGAACTCGTCGGAATCATATATATATATATATATATATATATATATATATATATATATATTGTGACGTTGCGTCACAATCGCTCAGGCTTCGACGCTGGCTCGCGCAAAACCCCTTAATTCCCTTCCCCCTCACGCACTGCTATACCCCCTTCTTTTGCGCTTTTCCATTTTTTTTTAGATTAAGCCGCGAAAATGTGTGGCCCCGCGAGGCCCGAAAAATAATGTACATTAAGGTAAGCCCGGCCATCGACGACGCGGGAGCTCTCCACACCATAATCGCCGCAGCAGCCCTCCCCTTCCCTCCCAGAATAGCCCTCCCGCTCCCCCGCTCGAGAAGATCTGTGAAAGGAAGCAGCAGCCGTCCCTGGACCAGCCGCCCACGTCATTCCACCGCAGGGGATCCACCGCCCCTCGCTCCTCTCCACATCGAGCTACAGTCCCCCCGCGGGGAGTCCACCATCCCGCGGAGGCACCGAGCCACCAGCCGCCAGTCCCCGACAGTCTCCGCCACACCAAACGGCGCGAGGCTGCGGGAAAACCGCCGTCCGAGTATTCAGAGCCTCGCCTGCCCGAGTCACGTACGAGAGAGAGAGAAAGAGCGCCGCCCGTCGCTGGAACGAGTCCTCAGCCGGCACGCTGCCATCCATCGTCACGCTGATGTCACCGATAGAGCGGAGCCCTATTTCCCCAAATCCCGAAATTCGATAATTACCGGCCCTACCTTACCCGCCCTACCTTACCCCGAAATCGACCCGCTATCGATTTACCCACGAAATAGATCCTCGCCCGCCCGGGAGGTGCTGCCCCCCCATCGAGACGCCAGCAACCCTCTTGGAAAAATTTCGAGGATGTGACGATCACGCGAAGAACCACAGTTAGCATCGAGCCAGTAGCGAGCGAACAACAATTTCGAGAATATTTGAGCTATTAGAGTTTCGTTTTTTTTGAGTCCTTTAGTCTTTAGCTGCGCCTCTAAAGTTTTATACCTTGTGGCGGTTCTTTTCTTTATTGTTTCTTATCGACTTAATTTCTTTCTTTTTTTTCTGTACTTTGCGTTTTCTCTTCTCTGCGCGAGAGAGAGTGTGTGAGCGCGAGAGAGAGAGGGAGGACGACCGGCCGTAATTTGGGATTAGCCGAGAGTCGACGCCGGTAAGTCCCTTGCCTTTTTTACGACGCCCGCCGCCAATTTTCTCGCATTCTCCCTTAACCTTTTCTATCGCGTCTCCCCACTCCCTTCAAGCCGGGTGATATTAATTGCGAGCGTACCGAATAGCGCTTCCCCGTGCAGTGCGTGCTCCCGTACCCCTCCCCACCCCTTCCCCCCCTGGCCTAGCGAAGTCCTTCGCCCGCCGGCTCGTTGAGAACGATATTCGCCGCGCGCGCGAGCCCCGAGCCGGCCGACGGGCGACCTTCGACTAGGTAAACAAAGCCTTGCTTCACCTACGAAACAAGGCCAGCCGCTATAAGGGCCGTTAAAAATTATCACAGAGTCCGAAATAATATTTCGGACTCTGGTGGAATTATTCGAGTCGTCCCGTAACCCCCCCCCCCCATTTTCCCGCGGATTAGCAAAGATCGAGAATCGCTCCCCGAAAGGAGCTGGCGCCCACCGAGCCGTAACCCCTATGAGCTTGAGCGCTTTTCGAATTATATCTTTTTTTCTTTTCTTCTTTTCTCGCTGTTAATATCGTTCTTTTTTTTTTGTTCTTTTCTTGCTTCCTTTTTTTTGTGAGCTAGCCCCAAAGTACGCGAGTCGATCCCCTTGCGACAGACCCCTGGACTGAGTGCCACCCTCGCGTGTACGAGCCCTCCCCCCCCCGCTTCATTGTAATTGCGTTTCCCCCCCCCCCCTGTTATTCTGTTAATTAAGTATTTTCACAATTTGTATTCCGACGCTTTAATTTTTTTAATATTAAATATTATTATTTTTCATTATACTCGATTATTTTCTTTTGGGTTTTTTCTTCTTTTCTTTTGTTGTATTTTGAGCTCCCTTTCCCCCCGCTTTCCCCTTTCCCTCCCCTTAGGTGGCAGTGTAGCCAGCCAGGGACGTCATAAATTGGCGCCCAACGTGGGGCCCGAAAAAAGAATTTTATAAAATTTTTTTTTGGGGTTTTAATTTTTTCCTCTTTTCTCTATTCTTTCGAATTTCCTTTTGGGGTTTTTTTTTATAATTATCGCACGATCCCACGACCCAAAGCCCAGCAGGTTTATTATCATTATTATTATTATTATTATTTTCCTTTTTTTTTCTTTTTTTTTTGTTGTTTGTTTTTTTTCTCTTTTTTTTTCTCTTCTCTCTTTCGCTTATCATTATCGCCCCCATTGTGAAGCCGACCCAACCCAACCAACCTAACCCAAACAAACCCAAGCCACCCCCCATTTTTTTTTCTTTTGCTAGATTTTGGAAATTTTCGTTTTTTCTTTTGGTTCCTTTTCGTCGAGGCATTATTTTTGGTTTTTTTTCCCTTCGCGCTTGACTGAAACCCAAACCCTTCAAACCCAAACCATCCCCCCACTTTTTTTGTTCTTGTTTTTGCTTGCCAAGTTTTTGGAATTTTGTTTTTTTTTAGTTTGTTTTTTTTTTTTTTTGCTTTCTCGCTTTAGTAGAGGCCCCGTTTGCGCAGTCCACCCCCACCGCTTACAGGCCCGCCCCGCACGCACTGTACTGCACTGTGTTTTTTTTTTCTTCGCGCGTTCCAGCTTTGCGTCATTGCGCTTCGCCCCTGTTTGTGTGCCGGCTTTATTTTCAGATTCCCCCCCCCCCCCCCCCACTACCAATTGCGAGTAAACCCGACCCCCCGCTACCAGAAACTGCAGGTACCCCCCCCCCCCCGGCCTTGCCCCCGCCCGATTGCGACTCTTTTCACCACCCCCCCCCCCCCCCCCACCGATTCGAGTGTTTGTTTTTTTTTCTCTGTTAGTTTTTTCCTTTTTCACCGATTCGAGTGTTTCTCTTTTTTTTTCTCTTCTTCGATTGGAGTATTTTTAGTTTCCTTCTATTTTTTTTTTCTTCTTCTTTCTTTCTTTTTCGTTTTTTTTTCATTGCGCCATGGACCCTCTTCCCGTGACAACCGCGACCACGACGACGACGACGATCACGGGACCGGTGACGACGACGACCGCGACGACTTTCCATGCCCCCGCCCCCTCCCCTAGAACAATTAGGAGATTCCACCCCTGGCGACCTGATGACGAGGATTTTCGAGAGCATCGAGGCCATCGACGAGGTCAAGGACCTGGTCGAGGCCTGCGATAAGGTCAGCCTGTCGGTGAGGGGAACGGCGCTCCAATTGAAGGACCGGCTTTACCGGCACGCCGTTCGGCAGCAGGTGCCCGAAGCCCGTACAGCGTGGGACCCGGAGAGGGATGAGAGGGGCGATTCCCCCCCCTTCTCGTGTTCGGCAGCAATGCGCGATCCCTTGTTTTGGGAATTGGTCCAACCCACCCCGTCCTCCCACATAACACCCCGGCCCCGAGAAACGTCGACCCTTAACCCTCCCCCCGGATTCCCCCAAGTCCCCAGGCTCGTACCCCACCTCCCCCACTCCTCGAGCACCTTCCGCCCGATCCACCCCCCACCCTTGCCCCCACAGCTCTCAGAGGAGTGGGAGGAGGACCCCTACGCCCGACGCAATCCCCCGCCCTGCGGCCCTAGCAGCCGCATGAGCCCAGCACCCCCACCTCTACCTTCCCTTCACACCGAACAACCCCAGCCCTCCCAAACTTTTGTCGCGCATACCCCCCATTATGGCGAGTCCCGTTGGTCCCGAGATCCTCGGATCGGGGACCACTGGCGACGATTTTGTCCCAAATTCTCGGGCAAGAAAGGAGAGGATGCGGAGGAGTTCCTCCGCCGACTCCACGAGTTTGCCCATAGCCGAGATTTGAGCCAACCCGACGTCCTGAAGGCGCTTCCCGAAATCTTGGAGGATGAAGCGCTGATGTGGCATAGGGTGGAGCAAGGCGAGTGGACCTCCTATGCGGAGTTCGTGTCCCACTTCCGGGAGAGGTTCTCGACCGGAAGGCTACAGGAGCGGCTCCGCAGGGATTTGGAGGTCCGGACTCAAGGTCCGGACGAACCCATCGGCAGCTTCATCACTAAGATGAAGGCGATGTTTGCCCTTTTGAGCCCCCCCATGTCCCTCCGTGAACAGTTGGAGCTTTGCTGCTCCAACTTAAACCCAGACTTGAGCGGTTATATCCACCGGGAGGATATCCATTCCTACCGGGATTTGTTGAGGATGGGAAGACGACGGGAGGAAGAAAGGGAGCAGGTACGTCGGTACCGTCCCCCGCCAGCTCCTAGCGCACTGGTCCTCCCCTCCGCTGCGTACACCCCTGAGCCCAAGGAGAAGAGCTACAAAATGGCCGTCATGGAAGGCCCGACGGAGGCCCCCAAAGTAAGTAGCGCACCCCCACCCCCGCCCGCGGTGGACGCGGCGTTCTCAAGGCCGCTACCCCCAGCCACCCACGAAACCCCACTCCAATCACGCGGTACCACGCCTGGCAGACGTGGCACCACGCGCTGCCCGCGCGCCAAGTCCGTGGTCCCCAAACCCCGAGTCGAGTGAATCTGACCGGTGCTTCAATTGCCGTCAGGCAGGACACCGGTACAGCCAATGCCCTGAACCCCTCGGATATTTTTGCCGCATTTGTGGTTACCCCGGCGCGGACGTAAACTCGTGCCGAGTTTGCGCCCGTCGCCGGGCGGGAAACTTCCCCCCGGGGGGCCGCTAAGCCGTCAACCCCCCGAAATCTTGAGCACCCCTAGGGGCGGAGTGGTCGCCGCCCTAGGAACGTTGAGCCAGATTCGAGCAGTAGAGCCACCCCTTCTTCGCGCATCCACCACCCAAGCCCCTTTTGAGCACAAGACACCCCCTTCGAGCCCCGGCCCTTACCGTTTTATCGATACCCTTTTGAGCGCTCTTCACGGAGACAACCGCCACTTTTTGAGATTGAGCGTGTGCGGTACTCTCCTACGGGCATTAGTGGATTGTGGAGCAAGTTATACGTACCTCGGTGTGGAAACAGCGCAACGGCTAAGGCTGTCGCTGCGTCCACTAGACGAGGGCGTGAGAGTCGCGAACAATGCCGTAATTCCGGTGGAAGGGGAAACCACGCTCCTTTTCGATATGGAGGAGGAGGTGCAACCCCTGCAGGTCCGTGTTGCGGCGCTAAGCTACGAATGCGTTCTGGGGATGGATTTCCTTAGAACCATGGGCATCGTAGTGGATTACGGCCAAGAGACGTGGGCCGTCCGAAGCGGACGCTTTCGGACGTTTGACGTAGAGGGAGGCCCCGTCTGGAGTATCCCTACCTACCCCGAGTGTGCCGGTTTGGTCGTGGTCAACGACCAAACCCGGGACAAACTACGGCTCTTCCTGGACAAATATATCCCCCCGCCATCCCCGGGTACCCTGAGGATGACCACCCTAACCCAGCACACCATAGACGTCCAGGACTCCCCCCCCCCCCATTCGCCAGAAGTCCCGCACCATCTCCTCCTACCTCCTTAAAATAGCGCAAGCCGAAGTGGACCGAATGGTCCACGAAGGTATTATTGAGAAGTCAAAGAGTTCCTGGCTCAGCAACCCGGTAATCGTCCAAAAGCCCAATGGCAAATACCGGTTTTGCGTGGACTACCGTGACGTCAACAGCGTTACGGTAAAAGACGCCTATCCCCTCCCCAATATGGACCGTATTCTTGACGGACTGAGACGAGACCAATACGTGTCCAAACTCGACCTGAGCCAGGCATATTTCCAGATCCCCGTTGAGCCCCACAGTCGCCCCATTACAGCCTTTGCGGTCGATGGACGAGGACTGTTTCAATTCAGACGTATGCCCTTCGGACTGACGAACGCTCCCGCGACATTTCAAAGACTGATGGACAGGCTAATTGACCCCGCATGGGAACCCCATGTATTTGCGTACCTCGACGACATTATTATCGCGACAGAGACAGTGTCAGACCATTTTGATTATTTGCGACGGGTACTGACGACCCTTGAAGACGCAGGTATGGAGATCAACCCGGAGAAGAGTGAATTCTTCTGCCCGGAGGTCTCCTACCTTGGTTACATTATCGGACAGGACGGATTAAAAGCAGACCCCGACAAAGTAGCCCCTATCCTAAAATACCCCCCACCCACCACCCTCCGCCAACTACGCCGCTTCCTCGGCATGGTAGGCTGGTATGCCCGCTTCCTCCCCACCCTCGCCCCTGACCGTGCACCCCTAACCCGCCTCCTGAATAAAGATGTTGCTTGGCACTGGGGACTCGAGCAGCATCAAGCCTTTGAGACCCTGTGGCAAGCCCTAACCCAAACCCCCGTTTTAGCCCGCCCTGATTTCGACCGCCCCTTTACCGTGCAAACCGACGTGAGTGACACCGCCGTCGGTGCGGTCCTTACCCAGGTGTTCGATGGTGACGAACACCCCATCATTTTCGCGAGTCGAGCCCTCACCACCGCAGAGCAAAAGTTCACCGTCACAGAGAAGGAATGCTTGGCAGTACTGTGGGCCGTGAAGAAGTTTCGTCCGTATATCGAGGGGACGCACTTCACGGTTATCACAGACCATAGCAGCCTGCGGTGGTTGAGCCATTTGCGTGACCCCTCCGGACGGCTGGCCCGCTGGGCCTTAGCGATGCAAGCCCTGGACATGACCATCGAACACCGAAAGGGAGCCCTTCATGTAGTCCCAGATGCCCTGTCCCGCATGTATGAGGGTGAAGCCGCAGCCCTGGAAGCCATGTCGAGTAACAACGACCCATGGTACTCGACCAAAATGGCGAACGTCCGGGAATTCCCCTACAAATACCCCAACTGGAAGATAGAGGGAGCCCACCTCTACTACCATCGCCCCCATTCCATCATCGACCCAGCCCTCCCCGACCTCGACGCCTGGAAAATGGTATTGCCCCAGGAGTCCCGAGCCCGAGCCCTCCGTGACGCCCATGACACCCCCCAAGCCGGCCACCTAGGGGTTGACAAGACATACCAACGGGTCACGCAAGACTTCTTCTGGCCAGGAGTCTTCCAGGACGTTGCCCGGTACGTTTCCCACTGCCCCGATTGTCAACTCCACAAAGTCCCCCAAACCCCCCCTGACGGTCTGATGCGGGAGCGTACCAGCGGTGGACCGTGGTGCGTTGTCGCAGCCGACGTCATGGGACCCTTCCCCCCCAGTAGAGCCCAGAACAAGTACTTGGTGGTGTTCCAAGACTTGTTCACCAAGTTTGTGGAAGCCAAAGCCCTGAGGACAGCGACTGGACAGACCATAATGACGGCACTTGAGACACTGGTACTGAACAGATATGGCTGCCCCCAATACCTACTGACGGACAACGGGACCGAGTTCGTGAACAACCACATGATGAAACGATTGACAGAGACAGGCATCCACCAAACGACCATTCCCCCCTACCACGCCCAAGCCAACCCGGTGGAAAGAGTCAATCGTACTCTAAAAACTATGATTAGCGCGTATGTAGGATTGGACCATCGCGATTGGGACGCCCATCTGTCCGAATTTTGTTTCGCGATTAATACGGCGGTCCAATCCTCCACCCACATGACCCCTGCCTTCTTGAACTTCGGCCGAAACCCCCGCCCTGCCCATAGCCTTCGAGACGAAACCCAGCCCCGAGAGCCCTTTGACCCGCAAGACCCCGCCGTGTGGATCGAGCGGATGAAACGCCTACCCCTCCTACACGACTGGGTAGGTAAGAATTTGGAGCAGGCCACTCTCCGCTAGGCCAAGTACTACAACCGTAATCGACGCGATACACGGTACTCCGTCGGAGAGATGGTCCTGAGGAAAAATCGGGTCCTCTCGTCAGGGCCCCAAGCATTCGCGGCCAAACTAGCGCCGAAGTATAGCGGCCCGTTAAAAATTTTGCGCATTCTCTCCCCAGTCGTGTACGAGCTGGAGGACCCCACCAGCCGGAAGAACCGCAAGGTCCACATTACCGACCTGAAACACTATTTAGAGTCCCACGATCGTGAACCCCCACCCCCGACCCCCGCTCGCGACCCGTCCCCCAACCCCGACGCCCCGCGCCCCTCCACAAGTGGTCGACAATTGCGCCCCCACGAGTAGTAAACCCCACTAAACGTATTTGTTTTTTTTTCAGTGGGAATGATCACGGCAAGAAGCCGAGCCCGGGCACCGGCCCGCCCCATCGGGAGGCCCTCGTACCGGGTCCCTTTGGGGGAGTCCCTCCCCGATGAGCCCCTGCCCCCGACCCTCACCCACAATTTTGAGTCCCTCTACCCCCCACAGCCCCGTTCCCGCCCCCCATCGGCGACGGCCCAGCCGCGGCGCCGCCCCACGCCCCCTAAGGGGAAGAAATCCCCGCCCCCACCCCGCGTCCCGTCCCCACAACCAGGTCCCTCCCGAGCCCCCCACTACCCCCCTTGGCACCAGGAATTCCCCGCCCTCCAGACCGCACAGAGAGTCGCGGCCCCCCGCACCCCGCCGAACCGTCCCGCCAAGCCTGCCCCGGCCCGCCGCTCGCCCCCACCGATTTGGTGCCGGCAATGCGGCGAGCCGGGACACCGCACTCGCCACTGCCCCACAGTGGTGATGGTGCCCCCGCCAAGCCCCGCCCCCGCCATTCCCCCCCTAATGTCCCTCCGCGTGTCCCCTCCCCCCGGCCTCCCGGCCCTCGAACCCTGGCCGGTGGTCCGCCCCCCCGGTCCCCTGCCCCTAATGGACTACCGTCCCCGTTTCCCCACCGACTTCCCCCCCCGGGAGTAGACCCCCGCCTTTGCCCAACGCCCCCCAGCCCCCAGCCAAGCCCGGCCCCTCTCCCCCAGCCCCGACGCCCCTAGGCCGCGTACCCGGTAACCCCTAAGCCCCTGTACCCCTAGCCCTTGCCTAGGACCCGGTACACCAGCACAACCAGCCCGGCTCAGAAGCCCAGGAGCCCGGCACACCAGTTCAGCACGCCCGGCTCAGAAGCCCAGGAGCCTAACACGCAAATTCAGCACGCCCGGTTCAGGAGCCCAAGACCAGCAGGAACGTCAAGACAGCATTGCGCTTAAGCTTCAGGTAAAGGTTTGCACAATAATTTTCGCTATTTTCTCCCCCTCCCCTCCCACACACAGTCCCTGAAACTTTGGCGAGGAGCTACGTGGGAAACGAGGGATGGCCCGGGTTGAAGCGAGGACCGCTCTCCGACCCAAACCCGCTTTGCGCTTGGTGATGGGTCTAGTTTTGCTTTGCATGCGGCTTGGGTTTAAACTTTCGACTTTTTATTTTTCTTGCCTCACCGCTTCACTCGCATTTGCTTTGTCTTTTTCAGAGAGGTACTCCCCTCTAAGTAGGGGGGAGTTGTGACGTTGCGTCACAATCGCTCAGGCTTCGACGCTGGCTCGCGCAAAACCCCTTAATTCCCTTCCCCCTCACGCACTGCTATACCCCCTTCTTTTGCGCTTTTCCATTTTTTTTTTAGATTAAGCCGCGAAAATGTGTGGCCCCGCGAGGCCCGAAAAATAATGTACATTAAGGTAAGCCCGGCCATCGACGACGCGGGAGCTCTCCACACCATAATCGCCGCAGCAGCCCTCCCCTTCCCTCCCAGAATAGCCCTCCCGCTCCCCCGCTCGAGAAGATCTGTGAAAGGAGGCAGCAGCCGTCCCTGGACCAGCCGCCCACGTCATTCCACCGCAGGGGATCCACCGCCCCTCGCTCCTCTCCACATCGAGCTACAGTCCCCCCGCGGGGAGTCCACCATCCCGCGGAGGCGCCGAGCCACCAGCCGCCAGTCCCCGACAGTCTCCGCCACACCAAACGGCGCGAGGCTGCGGGAAAACCGCCGTCCGAGTATTCAGAGCCTCGCCTGCCCGAGTCACGTACGAGAGAGAGAGAAAGAGCGCCGCCCGTCGCTGGAACGAGTCCTCAACCGGCACGCTGCCATCCATCGTCACGCTGATGTCACCGATAGAGCGGAGCCCTATTTCCCCAAATCCCGAAATTCGATAATTACCGGCCCTACCTTACCCGCCCTACCTTACCCCGAAATCGACCCGCTATCGATTTACCCACGAAATAGATCCTCGCCCGCCCGGGAGGTGCTGCCCCCCCATCGAGACGCCAGCAACCCTCTTGGAAAAATTTCGAGGATGTGACGATCACGCGAAGAACCACAGTTAGCATCGAGCCAGTAGCGAGCGAACAACAATTTCGAGAATATTTGAGCTATTAGAGTTTCGTTTTTTTTGAGTCCTTTAGTCTTTAGCTGCGCCTCTAAAGTTTTATACCTCGTGGCGGTTCTTTTCTTTATTGTTTCTTATCGACTTAATTTCTTTCTTTTTTTTTCTGTACTTTGCGTTTTCTCATCTCTGCGCGAGAGAGAGTGTGTGAGCGCGAGAGAGAGAGGGAGGACGACCGGCCGTAATTTGGGATTAGCCGAGAGTCGACGCCGGTAAGTCCCTTGCCTTTTTTACGACGCCCGCCGCCAATTTTCTTGCATTCTCCCTTAACCTTTTCTATCGCGTCTCCCCACTCCCTTCAAGCCGGGTGATATTAATTGCGAGCGTACCGAATAGCGCTTCCCCGTGCAGTGCGTGCTCCCGTACCCCTCCCCACCCCTTCCCCCCCTGGCCTAGCGAAGTCCTTCGCCCGCCGGCTCGTTGAGAACGATATTCGCCGCGCGCGCGAGCCCCGAGCCGGCCGACGGGCGACCTTCGACTAGGTAAACAAAGCCTTGCTTCACCTACGAAACAAGGCCAGCCGCTATAAGGGCCGTTAAAAATTATCACAGAGTCCGAAATAATATTTCGGACTCTGGTGGAATTATTCGAGTCGTCCCGTAACCCCCCCCCATTTTCCCGCGGATTAGCAAAGATCGAGAATCGCTCCCCGAAAGGAGCTGGCGCCCACCCAGCCGTAACCCCTTTGAGCTTGAGCGCTTTTCGAATTATATCTTTTTTTCTTTTCTTCTTTTCTCGCTGTTAATATCGTTCTTTTTTTTTTTTTGTTCTTTTCTTGCTTCCTTTTTTTTGTGAGCTAGCCCCAAAGTACGCGAGTCGATCCCCTTGCGACAGACCCCTGGACTGAGTGCCACCCTCGCGTGTACGAGCCCTCCCCCCCCGCTTCATTGTAATTGCGTTTCCCCCCCCCCTGTTATTCTGTTAATTAAGTATTTTCACAATTTGTATTCCGACGCTTTAATTTTTTTAATATTAAATATTATTATTTTTCATTATACTCGATTATTTTCTTTTGGGTTTTTTCTTCTTTTCTTTTGTTGTATTTTGAGCTCCCTTTCCCCCCGCTTTCCCCTTTCCCTCCCCTTAGGTGGCAGTGTAGCCAGCCAGGGACGTCATAATATATATATATATATATATATATATATATATACATTCATGTAAATCAAAGATGTACTGCTAACCTTTCGGCTGCTCTCAACAATGCGTCGTGGTGGTGAATTGAACATGCTGATACATATCAAGTAATGTTGGGGTATATTGACTTTATAGAGATCAATGCAGCTAATTGTAATGAATGATATTAAGCGGTGAATCAACCGAACAAGCTGGCAAGCCGATTTAAACTCCATTCGTTGCAATAACTTAAATATTGAAAATCTACTTTATGCTTGTAATAATGTCGTGGCTAAGGTGGTTAGGTGTTCATCTTCTACTGGGGCAAGCTGTGTTCAACAAGCGAAAAATTAAAAAAAAAATGTTTTATTGTTATCTAATAAAGTTTAAATTGTTCGTATTAATTACATTATTGTAGTGTATTTATATTTTTTAAATATGTGTATATGAATAAATAAAAATATAATTCTTATCTATTCTGTAGCCCACAGTATTCAACATTAAAAGAAAAAAACATTGTTTTTACATGTATGTTGTATTAAAATGAATAGGTGTTGATATTTCATAACTTGATTTTCGTGTACAATTTTAATGGATTGTATGTAGAAAACATTCATGCTTATGTACTGTGACGTGGCAATTTTGCACGTCACAATATATTAAAAGTAGCTCAGGCTCGGCGCATGGAAAGGCACCTCCCGCCGTCCAGGAACCCCTCAAGCAATTCCCCAGGGCCCAACAAAGCGCAAAAACCATTTTATTAATACTCTTATTTTTATTTATTTTATGTTATACTTCGGAGCGAACGGCGTATCCTCACTGCTACATAGGGCAGGATCGCGGAACGAGTTGAGAATGTCGGCAACGGAGTTACCTACCCTCACGCACACGGTCTCGCGACGAGGCGTCGCTCATCGACGCTCGATATCAGCGGATCCCAATAAGAAAGAAGTGGGGGGTCTCGCCTAATAACGGCCCTCCGCACCTCGCGTCAAGGGATTCCGTTGGGTATCAACGAGCGACAACGGAAAGTCGCGAATTCCAAGGATGGGTCGCCGGCTCGAAGCCCCACTCCGAGCTGTCTGTCTCCCTCTACAGCCGGTCATCATCCCGATGAGTCCGTGACCCAATCAGGTCCCGGGACGGGAGCCGAAGGCAATTTTCACGTCCAATAATTTTGAAAATGCTAACGCTATCGGCAAGGTCAACGCCGAAAAATCGAAAAGGCTGTGACTAGGCAAGGAGTGGGGGTCGGGACCTAGGTCCGCGGAAAGACTCCTCGCGAAAATTATGATTACTTGAGTTCTGGTCTGGAGCGAGGAGAGGTGCACTTCCCGAGCCGTAGCCGTTCCCGCCACCCAAGAAAGCGACGCCCCGGAAAAATCGTAGATCGAGACCGAGGTTTTACCGGATCGAGATCTTCTGAAACCGTAGCGGTGAGGCCGTCGTTTCGCTCGTCAAAACCCGTTGTAATGCGCGCGCTGTGGCCCGTTGGGTAAAGTACTGAATTTGAAATTATTGGAGATATTAAAGTCACGAGCTATATTGTCGCGGCGGATCACTAACGGACGGGAAAGATCGAGTCACCTTGCGCGATTCCGTCATTCGCGAAGACCTCGCTCAAATTAAATTAACGTAGAGCCGCCGAGATGGGTTCATTTTTCAAGCACCAGAACAAAAGTCATTTAGCATAAGTTAGAATTAAGATATTATTTGTTTGTCGTCATTTCCGTTCGCGCAAGAAATCTGTACAATTTGGAAAAATAAGAGGACCGCGAATTGCGCGTATCCTGGACCGATCCCGCCGTATGCGGGAGTCGAGAGAGAATAAAAATTTATTACGATTGTCACCAAATCTCGAAGTGTTCTTGTAAAATCTTTTTGTGCTGTTGTCGCGGATCAACCCCGCCCCTCTACCAAACTCAGGGCTGCAGCAGTCGGGCAAACGACATCTTGTCGATTCGTCGGGAAAAATAAATTTGTCGCGTAAGAATTTGCGCGGCTGGCGCCCAATCCTGTACGAGTTTGACGAGAGAGCGAATTTTGGGACGCGAGTACCGGAAGTCGTGTCACAAATTTTGGCGCCCAACGTGAGGCCCGATTCGCGATAACGATAATCCGGCCGAACACCCCGAGATTGCGAAAAAGAGTTCAGGAAAGTGTGTATCGAATTTTAGTACAGATTTCTTTCTCGGTTATTTTTTTTGTGTAGCTTGATTGAAATATTCCCACCTTGCGTGCGTAGAATGTATAATATTTAATCCTTATTGTGGGCTGGAATCATTTCTCACCGTAAAAGTCTTGACTGGGCTAGCACGACGCCTCGTGCAACGCGGACCTAGCGCGATACAGTTCGGGAACGCCCGGTGGACTTCGGGGTTCCGACGAACGAGCGGGTGCTACGGAGCGCCAGTCGAGCACACACGTGTATAGAGGCATGGAACCGGCAAAAATTTAGATTTCGCGAAACTACCGAAATATACGTGCAGGTCCCCGAGGAATATATAAAAAGTGAGAAAGTGCGTCGAACGTGTCGAGAAAGGAGATAGGAAAGAAAAGGACACCGAGACCCACGTCGAATATCGAGCGGGATGAACCCTGACTAGTATAGGCAGATCCGGGTAAAGTTTGTTTTTACATCGTAAATTAATGTGATCTCGTCGAGTGCCCTGTAGATAAGTTCGAGAACCGTGAATTGGATTAAAGTGCAAACTTCAGTGTGAGATAACTAGAATCGAGTAAAATATATTCTCGACCACGAAGCGAGTCGAGCGAAGAGTGTCACGTGCTTCGTTATTTTGTTCTGCGTTTCATCCTTCCGACAAACGAGCCGTGCACAACCACCGACTTTGAATTTTCTCTTTATTACCGAGACGATCGAGAAATTGTTCGGGAAGAGGTTTTATTTTATTTCGTATAACATTTCCTCTGGTGTTTTGTCTTTCAGAAATACGTGTCGTCTGTGATTAAAATCTTTCTTTTTATGAATTCTTTTCTAACACCGGGACGAACGAGAATTATTCGGAAAGTCGTTTTATTGTTCGAAATTCTTTTTCCTCCTCTTCGCGTTTTAATTTTTTTTTGCATACGCGTCGGTTGTGACTAAATTTTCTTTTATGTTTCTTTATTTCCGAGACGGTATAGAATTAGTCAGGAAGTGCTTTGTTTCATTCAATTAAACATTTCTTTCGCGTTTTAACATTTCGACAGTCGAGTCGTTCGGAATTACGATTTTTTTAAATTATTTGTTATTTTTTATTTGTTATTTTATTTTTTCATTTTATTTCGTGACGTCTCTCCCCGACCGTCGAGTCTTTTTAATTCAAAACTTTAATTTCTTTATTTATTTTTATCTCTTTTTTTTTTAATTTTATTCCCGGGACGATTGAAAATAGTCTGGTAACGGACATTTTTAGTATTTCTTTTTACATTTTTTTCTGTTTTGTGAGTTCATCGTTCCGCCGTTCAAATCCTTGATAGGCGATTTCAAAAATTTTCCGTTGTTCACGAGACGATCCGAGAGTCGTTCGAAAGTTTTTTTTGCTCTCGCGTCCGAATCCACGGTAGTCGCTTGCGACGGGGTCGTAGCGGGACATACGCGCCGAGCGGCCGAGAGATTGTTTTGATTTTTTTTTGTGACGCTCTCGAGCTCCTCGAAGCTTCGACCCAAGGCGTATAAGAAAATAATTTTTCCTTTGCTCTTTCTTTTAACAAGGAAGATTGAGGCACTCGTCGAAAATCGCAAACCGTATCTTAGGAATAAACTGTGTATTATTTCGTGAACCTCGTATATCCCGGACGAAAATAATTTCGTTCGAATTGTCAGGAGAGATCGTGGGTTAGCGTATCGGGGATCGACAGACCCGCGCGCACGCGAACCGAAGAACGAGGTAGAGTGAGGGGTATCGCACAGTACGTGTCGAATGAAAGAGAGCGCGACGTCACGCATATTCGCGATTTGACAGGTCCCGCTCGGCTAAATTCTACCGTTCTCTCTTTCGCACACGCGCTGAACCATCATGCAGCGCACTCCACCTAGCGTCGCGCCGGTACCCGATCAACCTCGCCAAGAAAACTTGAATAAAGAAATGCCGGACAGCGGTGTCGGAACGATGCCGAAGAATCCGTTGCCGGAGCCCTTAGCAGAGGCGATAGGCGGATTAGAGAGCGGTCCGACAAATTTAAATAATACAAACTCCTTCCTCCGCGATGATGGTACCCCGATAGCAGCAGCAGATGATCGACCGCCCTCGCAGCCTCCCGGTATACGGGAGAGAGCGCACGAGGCCACGACGCGAGACCCCGCATCTCGCGTTTTGTTTGCATTCCCTCCCAGAGAACGGGAGGGAATGCAAACTTTGGGATTGGGATAATCGGGAATGGGACGCGAATCAAAATCATAACCGTCCGGAAATTCCCGTTACGGAGTTACCAGTACACTCCTCCCCGTACGAATTCAGCGCACCGACACCGAGAGAGTCCGCCACGATGCGCTCTACGTAAGAGACCTTGCGGAAATGGGGAATTCGTTTCTCGGGCGAGGTAGGAGAGGATGTCGAAAATTTTCTATTATTGCTCGCGAGAGGTCGGCGAATGCTTCCAGCCTCGGACACAGACCTTCTGGACTTTCTCGATTTCTTTTTCCGAGATACCGCGTTGTGGTGGTACCGAACAAAACGACCGAGCCTCTCGACCCTTTCCGATCTCGAGTCGGCCATGCGTAGTAGGTTCGGAAGCCCGAATTATCAGATGGCGCTGAGAGAAGAGATCTTGGGGCGCATACAGGGAGCACACGAGCCATTTTCGAGGTATTTGACGTGCATGCGTGCTCTCTTAGATAGAGTCAAACCTCCGTTCGCGATGGGAGAGCAACTCATGTACGCGTGGCGGAATATGAGCTCGGATCTTAAATATCTTATTCAGCGCAGTACCGTTCATGATTTCGACGATCTGGAGGCTCGCGCGCGAAGCATCGAGCATAGTAGGGAGGAGGAGCGGTACCGACCGCGACCTCGCTCACCTGATAGGTCCCTCATTCCAGCATTAGCTTATCGCTCGCCTAGAAAGACGCCGAGGCATTCGAGCACTCATTTCGCGGCTATACCCACATTACGGGAACAATCTCCCCAGCCGAGAGGCTCTCAGGAAAACTCTCGGGGCGGGCCGCAGAAATACTGTAGCCGTCGCGACCGCCCACCTTTTCGAAAGGGTAACCGGGATCCAAAACCCCAAGGTAACCGAGACCCCTCGAAGGAGCTTCGTTGTTGGAACTGCGGCGATACAAGCCACCTTTCGATCGGCTGCCGCGCGCCAAAGACGATTTACTGTTATCGGTGCGGGGAAAAGGGCGCGACGATGCGAGATTCACACACCTGTTCGGGAAACGATGCCGGGAGTCGCAAGTGAGGGCCAAAAAGACTCCCGAGAGGCCAAACACCGCCCTCCCTACTTTGGACTGCGTGTCCTCCCAAAAGCTCGGTGGCATATATAGCCCGGTATCATGTTGCTACAGGCGCAAGCCTTTGATAGTCGCAATTAAAATTCGAGACCAAGTTCTTCCCGCACTGTTTGATAACGGGTCAACCAACACTTATGTCGAGAGAAGGCTCTGTTAGTCGCGGCCAGATTAGGGTTTTCGAGGCGGAAAACGTCCCCGAAAGATAGTACCATCGCGAATGGGGAACAGATCACGTGCAGTGAGGAAATAGAGATACCGTTAACCTTGAAAGATCGTGAGTGCACCATAAGCGCTAGGGTTTTTCCTTCATTGCCGGTGCCATTAATTTTCGGATTAGATGCTCTTGAAAAATTTGAAATCGTGATAAACCACGGGCGTCGACTGTGGAATTTCAGCGATAGCCCGGCGGAAATATTTGAGTTCACGCCGGAAGAAGCCCTCGATTTTTTTAACACGCTACTCGGAATATCGGAACTAGAGTCCAATGAACGCTCTCGTCTGGCGCGTTTCTTGGAGAAGGAGTTAAAAATCTGGCGAAAGGCGCCCGGGGTAACGAAATTAATACAACATCGGATCGAGGTGGGAAATGCCACGCCTATCAAACAGCGTTATTACCCGGTGACCCCTGTAGTACGAGCGGCCATTAATGCAGAGGTAGATAGGATGCTCGAGGAAGGCGTGATCGAGCCCTCGCGGAGTGAATGGGCGAGTCCTATCGTAATGATCCGGAAACCCAATAGTACCAATCGGTTCTGCTTGGATTTCCGCAAGGTGAACGACGTTTCCAAAAAGGACGCCTAGCCGCTCCCGTACATGGCGCACATTCTAGATCGATTGAGGTCGGCGAAATATATTTCCACCATAGACCTCAGCCAAGCTTTCCATCAAATTCCTCTCGAAGAAGCTTCCAAAGAAATCACGGCATTTACGGTCCCGTACCGGGGCCTATTCCAATTTAAAAGAATGCCGTACGGACTCACGGGAGCTCCGGCCACGTTTCAGCGTTTACTCGATCGAATAATAGGGCCCGAGATGGAGCCTCACGCGTTCGCCTACCTTGACGACATAATCGTCGTCACGGAAACCTTCGAGGAGCATATAGACTGGCTCAAACGAGTATTCGATCGGATCGCGGGGGCTGGCTTAAAAATCAACCCCGAAAAATGCGAATTCTGTTGCCCGGAGGTTAAATACTTAGGGTTTCTGGTCAACAGAAATGGGTTGCAAGTAGATCCCGACAAAACGGCCCCGATTAAAGATTTCCCGGTACCAGCCTCTATCAAATCTCTTCGAAGATTCTTGGGAATGGCCTCATGGTACCGGCGATTCATACCCCGTTTTGCCGAGATCGCTGAACCCCTGACCCGCCTAACTAAAAAGACCCAGTCATGGCAATGGGGCCCCAGTCAACAGAGAGCTTTTGCCGGTTTAAAGGAAGCCCTCGCGAACCCACCCACGCTGGCGTGTCCCGACTTTTCTGTAAATTTCGTACTGCAGACGGACGCCAGCATGACGGGTCTCGGTGCGGTTTTGACGCAAGAAGGGGAAGGCGGCGAACACCCGATAGCGTACGCAAGCCGGACGCTCGCACCACCTGAGCGGAACTATTCTACGTCCGAGCAAGAGTGCCTCGCAATCCTCTGGGCTATACGTAAGTTCAGGGCCTATTTGGAGAGTTACCGCTTCACGGTAATTACGGACCACCATAGCCTGAGATGGCTACAGACGCTAAAGGAACCGGCAGGTCGACTAGCCCGCTGGGCCCTGCAACTAGCGCAATATGACTTTGAAATCATTTACCGAAAAGGGGCCCTGAACCACGTTCCCGACGCCTTGTCTCGGATGTTCGAGCAGGAACCGGCTAGGGAAGGGGGTAATAGAGAAGAACAATTAGCTTGCCCGATATTACCAACGGCCGATAGAAATGACGGGCGCGTCGCGAATAGGCCCATGACCGAGGCAGATGATCCTTGGTACGTGAAGAGACTACGGGAAGTTCTAGCACAACCAAAGAAATTCCCGAATTACTGTGTTCGCTAGGGGCAATTGTATATCTACTGCCAAACCACCCGGCGAGTGTTCCCGGAAGGGGATGCGACGGGGTGGAAAATGGTAGTCCATTTTCTGGACCACATGGTCCAGAAAACCTACGACAGGGCATTTCTCTCCTATTTCTGGCCAAGGATGTTCCGGGATGTCGCGCGTTACGTGCGACATTGCGGGATATGCCAACGGACCAAGGTCGAACAACGCCCACCCCTCGGCCTGATGGGTCGGCGGGTGGTGGAGGAGCCCTGGGCGGTAGTGGCGACGGACATCATGGGCCCTTTTCCCCCAAGTCGTGCGGGAAACGCGTACGTTCTCGTAATCCAAGACCTATTTACGAAATGGATCGAGGTTTGTCCCCTCCGCAGGGCGACGGGGAAAAAGATCGGCGAGGCCTTGGAAGAGCTCGTCTTTTCCCGCTGGTGTGCCCCTCAGGTCTTGCTAACGGACAATGGTACGGAATTTAATAACCAGACCATTCGTGCCGTTGCTACCGAGCGGGGCGTGTACCACACGACAACACCGCCGTATCACCCCCAAGCCAACCCAGTCGAACGGGTAAATAGGGCCGTGAAGACGATGATAGTCTCCTTCTTGGAGGGGGACCACAGGGCATGGAACTGTCACCTCTCGGAATTTAGATTCGCGTTCAACACGGGCGTACACTCGTCTACCCTTAACACGCCGGCGTTTCTAAATTTCGGGAGGGAACCGCGGCCCCATAATTTCTATAGAGCCAGGAAGGAAGGCCAACCCGAAGTAGTCCCCTTGGCACCCGAAAAATGGTCTGCTCGCGTCCGGGATCTCGCAAAAGTCCACGCAAAGGTCTCTCATGACCTGGAGGAAGCGTATCAACGCCAGGCCGTGCAGTACAATCGGCATAGGCGTGAGAGGACGTTTGCGGTAGGCGATCTCGTACTGCGGAAACAAAGAATCCTATCGTCCGCGGCCCAAAACATTGCGGCGAAACTCGCGCCGAAATACGCGGGTCCGTTTAAAATTATCCGCGTGCTATCCCCGGTGGTATACGAGGTTCAAGACGAAAACGCGGGGAGGATCGTGGAAGTTTCGATAGAGGACCTAAAACCTTACCTTCCACCCTTAGACAGAGGAGTTCCCGCCACCGCCGCCGTGGACGAGAGAAATTTGAATGTAGACCCTCAAAGTGCCGTTTATTAATCCAAGGTCCATGACGGATATTCCTATTCTTATTTTGGTGTTGGTTTCCTAGAATTTCCCGGCGTTGGTGTCTTGATTTCCCCCGATAGATGACTTTGGTTCCAAAATTTGAGAGGGAAATATCCGGCTGGCCATGATTAACTATCTCGCGTCTGAGTGCTGACGGAATGGCGAGAGGGGCACTGGATTTCTCCGGTGGGCATCTTTAAGGGGAGGCGAGTCCTAATTTTTGTGTCTCTGGGCCATAGAGCGATTGGAGCGAGACGACGGTCTTAAAGGGCCGGGTCGTCCTTTTTCAGGGGGGGAGGACTTGTGACGTGGCAATTTTGCACGTCACAATATATTAAAAGTAGCTCAGGCTCAGCGCATGGAAAGGCACCTCCCGCCGTCCAGGAACCCCTCAAGCAACTCCCCAGGGCCCAACAAAGCGCAAAAACCATTTTATTAATACTCTTATTTTTATTTATTTTATGTTATACTTCGGAGCGAACGGCGTATCCTCACTGCTACATAGGGCAGGATCGCGGAACGAGTTGAGAATGTCGGCAACGGATACCCTCACGCACACGGTCTCGCGACGAGGCGTCGCTCATCGACGCTCGATATCAGCGGATCCCAATAAGAAAGAAGTGGGGGGTCTCGCCTAATAACGGCCCTCCGCACCTCGCGTCAAGGGATTCCGTCGGATATCAACGAGCGACAACGGAAAGTCGCGAATTCCAAGGATGGGTCGCCGGCTCGAAGCCCCACTCCGAGCTGTCTGTCTCCCTCTACAGCCGGTCATCATCCCGATGAGTCCGTGACCCAATCAGGTCCCGGGACGGGAGCCGAAGGCAATTTTGACGTCCAATAATTTTGAAAATGCGATCGTTATCGGCAAGGTCAACGCCGAAAAATCGAAAAGGCTGTGACTAGGCAAGGAGTGGGGGTCGGGACCTAGGTCCGCGGAAAGACTCCTCGCGAAAATTATGATTACTTGAGTTCTAGTCTGGAGCGAGGAGAGGTGCACTTCCCGAGCCGTAGCCGTTCCCGCCACCCAAGAAAGCGACGCCACCGGAAAAATCGTAGATCGAGACCGAGGTTTTACCGGATCGAGATCTTCTCAAACCGTAGCGGTGAGGCCGTCGTTTCGCTCGTCAAAACCCGTTGTAATGCGCGCGCTGTGGCCCGTTGGGTAAAGTACTGAATTTGAAATTATTAGAGATATTAAAGTCACGAGCTATATTGTCGCGGCGGATCACTAACGGACGGGAAAGATCGAGTCACCTTGCGCGATTCCGTCATTCGCGAAGACCTCGCTCAAATTAAATTAACGTAGAGCCGCCGAGAGGGGTTCATTTTTCAAGCACCAGAACAAAAGTCATTTAGCATAAGTAAGAATTAAAATATTATTTGTTTGTCGTCATTTCCGTTCGCGCAAGAAATCTGTACAATTTGGAAAAATAAGAGGACCGCGAATTGCGCATATCCTGGACCGATCCCGCCGTATGCGGGAGTCGAGAGAGAATAAAAATTTACTACGATTGTCACCAAATCTCGGAGTGTTCTTGTAAAATCTTTTTGTGCTGTTGTCGCGGATCAACCCCGCCCCTCTACCAAACTCAGGGCTGCGGCAGTCGGGCAAACGACATCTCGTCGATTCGTCGGGAAAAATAAATTTGTCGCGTAAGAATTTGCGCGGCTGGCGCCCTATCCTGTACGAGACTGACGAGAGAGCGAATTTTGGGACGCGAGTACCGGAAATCGTGTCACAGTACATATTTGTGAATTGTAAACTCAATTACGAAAACGATGAAGAATAATGTATTGAGCTTCTGTTCTGTATGTAGATCGTCAGAAACTTAGACTATGCGGTATTTTATCATTACGAAACAAATGTTGTTGGCTGTGAAAATGTATTACGTAAATTAAACAAAAATATTTTACGTAAGGGGGTGGTAATAAATAAAACATCCGTTGTAAAAAACGAATGAAGTGGTATCATTTGATCACTGTAAGTGAACAGTTATTATTGCTCGCTGTATGCAGGAAGACATGTATGCTGCATATATATATATATATATGTATGTATATATATTTATAATGAAATAAAAAACGATATATGTATAATAAAATATATAAAAGAAACAACCCGTTTTCAACACGGTTGTATTCATTCTTGGTGAACGTGGCATAAAAGTAATGTTATTTTCTTTCGTTTATTTTTACATTAATGAAACGTTTTTTAAAGTAATGAAAATCTGACGTAAGTGTTTCATTGACGTTGATTCGCTCTGATAAAATTCGTCACGCAGACATGTTTTAGGTCGGTTTTCAGCATACTTTTAACTTAATTAATACTTGCCTACAATTTGTCGAAAATGTAATGTTAAAAAGAATATTTGTCCCTACTAGTGAGGTAAATACAAAATCATTTGAAAGTTATGCGATAAGAAATCCTTTCGGTGAATGAAGAACAGCTCATTCGGAGCAGATTTGAATTTTATAAAATAATAACCATCGTCGTATAAATTGGAGAGAATTAATAAATGTCTGTAATTACTGTTTGTTTGAACGATATCCATTTGTAAATTCGCAGACGTACATTTGCGGTATTGACGATGAACAATGGACGGAAAATTGATAGTCTGGTTAAATTTTAAAAAAAACATCAGGCAATTCAACATGACCAATATTGCATCGTTACATTTTATGCAAAACGATTCAATGTGTAAGTTGCTCTTGGGACGCGAATTACTAAAAAAGAAACCGTGGTAATTTCTTGACCCAAAACGTGGCTGTTCGAAATCCTGGCTGTGCCTACAACGAAGACCGTCCACATTGGTGTCCCAGGTTGCCTCGACCTCTCGAAGAAGATTTCTCAGCTGCGTCATGGTGCTGGCTAGTGATTAATTTCGCGTACTGTCTTCCATTGAGCCATAAGATTGTCGGAGTATTGGAAACTTCTGTGAATTATAATACTTGATTTAATTTAGTGAAATTGAAGACTCAACTTGAGCGATGTGCAAGATTGTTTAACTCTCTATTTACCGTCTTCATCGTCTGTGTCGGAATTTCGACACTCGATCATCATCCCAGTTAGATATTGAGGCTTGCCAGGCGTCCTGACCAGCGGTGTTTTTGATTTTCGGTTCCTCACCGAGGCCAAACCTCTCGATGCAACCGGACGATCGTCTTATCCGTCTGATAATGAGGTAGCGTGTCGCTGCAAATTATATCCCGGCTAAGAAGTTGCTTGACCAGTCGGAGATGCCCCCGCGACCGAGGCTCGCTGTATTCTCGCCATCCTCGCTCCGATGTCTGTTGTGATGTTGACGATTACCTGCAACAATAGAAACGTACCAAAGCCTGTATTGCAGAATTATCTTTATAAGTACAAGTTTAACCGCGAAACTCAGTGCACGTTAACGAAAATAGTCATTTTTTTTTGTAAACATGAAAGAAATCATCAAACAATTCTGAACAAGTTTGGGGGCATTAATTCAGTAATTTTAAGCATTTTATATTCTTAAAATTTTTCCGTAATAGTGCATTATTTGGAAGAAATTTTTTTTGGAAGGTGACAGTAGTATCCAATTATAGAACACATTCATGAATTTTTTTTTTTTTTAAATGCACTGTTGCGAAAAAATATATAGAATACAGAATTCTTCAAATCACTTGAAGAATGCGCCCAATTTTTTCCGAATTTTTGGAGCATTTCTGTAAATTTTGCAAAAAATGAACTATTTTCAAAGTTAAAAAAAAGCTCACTATGATTTCGGAAAAATGAAGTGTATTTTTCGAGTGATCCCAAGAAAGTTTCCGAAAAAGTGCATCATTTTGTAATTAAAAATTGATGAATGTTTCACCAAAATTTGTTAAGTCTGGGCGCCATTTTCAATACATTAGGGAGGTACATCCATTTCCAAATCGCATATTATCAATGTCCAAACATTTATTTCAGCGTTCAGTGGGGTTCCAGGGTTACTGCAGGCCGAAAATCCCTTCAAAACTCGATTTGAAATAAAATAAGGTTTGAAAAAATCAGGTTTTTTTTTATTCAAACAGCTGTTTTCCATAACATTCATTTTTTAGCACAATTATTATGGACACTAGCAAAAAGAGCTCATGTTGAAGTATAAAACTGTTGTCGTTTTTAATTTTTCTAATGCCACTACTATCAATCAATCAATAGAGTTTGATTTGCATAGCTTTTTAAAAGTTTGTTACAAAACTTATACAATTTCAGACAATATATGTTTAACAAATCTTATAATCTCTCAGTCTCTCATTCCAAACTCCTTTTACTCCACACTCCCTCAATCTCCCGGAAATATGCACAAATCCTTTTCTGTATTTTACCTCCCAACATATTTATTACTTCCCCAAAAATTGCCACTTCATCAATTCCTTCCACCTCACCTTCAAATAATTGCGACGTCTAATGCAGCTCAGCATTTTTCCGACACCGTTTGGTTTTGACACGACTCTCATTTTGGTTGGCGTTGTACGAGTTGGTCAAGAAGAAAGCTCTCATGACTATGTAAAAGTCAATGATCTTTTGCGTGCAACTCATATAGTGATCGGCACAACCAACCATAGGCAGGTTTTGAATTGACGAAACTCTCCGGAGAATAGTTTGGATTGTATCGACGTGTATACCAAACTTGGCGGTAACGTCTAATACAGCTGATTCCAGGAACTCGGTTAGTTGGACCAAGGGCTCATTGGGCCGAATCAACCCTCCAAACTTCTCCAAGAGATCGATTGCGGCGTGGGTTGGATCGCTGACGGCTACATCCGTGGACTTCAGAGATGCGATGCAGTCGTGGCACTTCAGTTTCTTCGTCATCGATCGGACAACGAAACCACCGATGTAGCATTGCACCTCTGCACTAGTACGGGTAACGGCATAAGTATGGTCGTGCGTGCTGTCTTTCCACATGCTAAAATCCATCGACAGTATGGCCTCGTAATTGTGATCCTGCTGGTAACTTTCCGTAGGGACTTCCTCGACGTGTACTTGTTGCAGCATGCTATCAATGGATTTCAGCCATTCAGTACGGGGTGTCGATGCAGTGGCCAACGAATCTGTGGTCTGCATTAATGCTTCCAGCAGCTCTGATCCTTCGACATTACTTCCTCTTGGAGGCTTCACTAACGAATAAGAGCATAACAATCGGAAGAGCTGGGCGAAGAATTGAGGGTCTGGATGGTCGTTGCTACCGCCAGCACTGCGCATCATACCGAAGAACCTCTGAAACAATCGTAGTTTTATGAATCTCATTGCATTATGTGTAACAGAGGAAAATATATCAATGAATAGCAACACAACTTTTCTGAATTGAGAAAAAAAGTAAGCAGAACAACAAATGTGATAAAATACTGAGTCTTATAATACAAAAAGCAAAATAATAGTGAAAGTAAAGAAATTCAACATACTTCCAAGGCATCTTGGTTCAAGCGTGCGGTCATCAAGTACTCAAAATTGGACTCTGAGTGCAAAGCGTCTAGGATTTCGAGGGTTCCTCCTAGGGTCACTTTCAAGCCCTTAAGGGTACTTGACGATATGGGCAACTCTTTCCACGGTACTGAAGACTCCCATTTATTCAAGTACGTCAGGAAACTTGAAACGGCCTAGTTATAGCAGGAATGAATGGGAAAATGATTGCAATGCGTTTAAAGAAGCACTATAATCATGTGAAGAGGTGAGTGTTTCAGAAATGAAAATGGAACATAAATGTAAGTAGGTGCACGGAAAAATGTACTAAATATTGCAGAAACAGGCATGACAAAACGTACAAAATACAAATCAATGTGTGGTTCTCACAAGCACATAACAAAATTGAGAACCATCACGTACAAGGACTGCAAATAAAATTTCGGAGTTAGCTGATATCGTGCAAGGAGAAGAAGGAAATGAAGGGTCCAAGTCACCGTGATCATGAGTAATGACAAGTTGCATTATTGTAACACCAACTCTCTCTAGAAATTATTACCAGCCTGAAAGATTCGCTGATAGTGTGCAACGGTCCTCCAAAAAAAAAAAAGAACAAGTTTATCGGCACGACAATTTATTGAAGTATTCCTGTGAAATTGAACGAATTGCGATAACGGTAAATCCAACGTTCATCATCCGAATTATCCTTGAGCTTTATAGGTGAACCTGCGAAAAGCTGAAAACAGTAAAATGTTACTTGGTATTAATAACACACTGGCAGTGTGGCAGCAAACAACACTGGCAGTACGAGAAAGATTGATCGTGATCTTTATCACGTCGCAAGCAATGTAAATTAATTCTATCATTTCAACAAATTATTTCAAGCAAGCCACTTGAAGGATTTACTTGCGTCATTATCATAATAGGAGGTATGAAGTATAAACAAAATCATTCGATAACATTTTCCTAAACAATTTTGTGAAACTTTACGTGAATTTTTTTGAGCTGAATTGTAATGTGTAAGAAATTGAATAAGGTTCCACCGTCCAGCAATCGAAATATTCAATGTTGAGGACCACGAATTTTACATGAGATCCTATGAAAAGTTACAAACAATGACGATTTCTAATTGTTCATGTCTTTTCCACGATATGGTTAAAGTATTTGAAATTTGAAGGGCGTATTCATGAAACCGTACAAATCCCAAAAAGTTCAATAAATGGACAGGTACATTTGTTGTTCCAGTAAACATGACGATGGAAACGAAAAGCCCTAACCTTCTTTACAAAAAATAATGTACGGTCAGCACTGCAATATTGCATATAAGAAAATCCAAGTATTCCATTGTTCACTGAGATAATGTTGACATCAATACACCGACAACGCTATGAACGTACTGTCGGTACATGAAATGGCAACTTGAAGAAGGCATAGAAAGGAATGTAAAAAAAAATATCGAATAATTAAAGAATACTTGTCGCGACCAGGGAGGGGGGGGGGGGAATAATGTCCGATCGTAAGTCGCAAGCATTTTTAAAATTTTTTAATTTTCATCGCCTTTTTTCAGGCGTAAATTTTAATAAAATTAATGAAATTAACGAAATGTGACGATGACGTTCGTAAACATCGCGTGCGAAAACACATTTTTTCAATTTATTTTTGCCTGCTTAGTTATAAAATAAATAAGCATTAAAACACATAAGCAGATTTGTTATGCCCGGAATATTTGAAAACGCTATGCCTATGCACGTGAACTGTACGGTGAAATTCCTTCAGAAATGTGAAGAAGAAATATGTGGAAAAATTGTGTCTTCGAATGCAGTACTTAAAAATATGCTCACCAAATTTAATAAAATTGTAATCTTTATTTTTATTCCCTGTGTTTTTAACCCCCTTGGCAATAATGCCAAGTGTGCTGAAACTCCTAACTATTTTTCAACTTTGTCTGCAAGATATTATCCGATAATTTCCAACTGACGTACCTTTTTTTGCGAACAGAATTCGGATGGACGAAGCGCTGTTTGAGGCGTGCGCGACATCATCGCCGTGATCAGGTCATGCGCGCGTTCGAAAAAATCTCGTGTCGGTTTTTAGTCCTTCAGTTATAGGCATGTCTTCTCGTAAATTTCCATAGCGACGCGGATTTGCGGCGAGAACAACTAGAACAATTTCAGAAATCAATATTTTGCTTTCAGTTGAACATGTACGCTTCAAACGATGCATCTAATGTACCGAACCTCGAACGCTAGTGGCACATTCATTTTCTGATATCCTACAGGATTCAGATGTGCAGGCGACAATTTGTATGCCAATTTTAAATTGGGCTTTGAAAAATTATCGCACTGCAACAGTGCTTCCCAGTGCTCCATCTTGACGATCCCATCTGGTGTCTGAAAGCAGAAAAATATTTTAAAAACCACGTGAAGGGCTCAAAAGTTCTTTCAGTTCATAATTCAGCGATTATCTGGATTCTATTTTTTACCTCAAAGATACGACGATTCATGCAACCGGTCCGTAAGCATTTCCAAAGATGCGGGAAGTCCGAAAGCATCCACATGCTTTTATTTTCGTCGCAGGGATGAGGACAACTTAAGTTGTTTTCATCAATGCCGAAAATATTCCAAACGCCCCGGTTCCATTGAGCTCCGTCGGTAGTCACGGCATCTACGTGGAATCCCGAATTGCCCAGCAGAACCACGCACTTCAAAATCAATTTATGCAAAACCGCACTGGAGACGGAATCTTTGCTGAGGAAACAGCCCAAGGCATGGACCCATGCTCCTTTGAATGGTTGGAACATAAAGACGAGCGCGTGGTCTGCTCTTGTTCCTTTCTTATCTTTGGGGGTGTACTTTCCGAGATCGACGAAACCTCCAAACTTGAGAGTTTGTCGGTTAAATTAAATGGCCTCGCTTAATTTCATTTCGTCGATTAAGAGGACACCTACATGTTAATCAGTCCATGTTTATTAATACTGGTGAAATAATAGCAAGTTTGTTATTACTAAGAAAACCATTTAAGTAATAATACTATTTACAGTCCGAGTTAAAATCAAGTACAAGAGAGCATGCAATGAAAGGAAACGAATCTAAGCAGCTAGCGTATAAAATCGTGCAAGGAAAGTAAGAGTCGAAAATTGAAAAAGGCACAACCCGTACAAGTTAAATTTGACTAGAACGTTTTCAGAGCAACCAAGTACGAGCTGCTATCCATTGGAAGAGGTTAGTATCCGGCACGTAAGTATATAATACAAATTTAATTGTTTTTCAACTTTTTAACCCTGTGTTCTGAAGAGGTCGGTCAACAACACGCGTCCCTTGCAAGGAGTGATTCACATTTCAATAGGTACTTACGAATGAGATAATTCTATGCACACGTTAAAGACATTTGGTCAAATAAACAACTGAGGAAGGAGTGCAATTAACATCATGTACAAGCAAAGAATAATGTGTTGTTATTTGTATCACTAATACCTCTTTTATAAGATTTGTCCATCCGTGAGCCTTTCCTCCGCAGGCATTCAAAAATCGACTCCTGAAACCCGTACGTTGAGGAGCTGATTTTCTGAATGTACTGGCTCAATGTTTTACGGCAGGGCAGTGGCAGAATTCCTCGGTCTCTGATGTGCTCATATAGGGATGAGTTTTTTATCCTCATCAGTAAACATTCGTAGATCCATTCCATGGGGTATCTACGTTTGTTTCGACATTTTACTTTGGAGGTCTCGAAACACGATACGACGAGCTGCTGCTGCGCTTCTGGAAGACTAGCGATAACGCTTTCCAAAGCAGTACTCTTCACTGCCGCACACTCCCTTTGTAGTCGAGCTACATTTTCTTTCGTGATTGCAATCTGCAAATAAAGAAAAACATTCTTATATTAAGAAATATTACATTGCCATATTACAATCTGCACCCATTATTACTTTTTTTTGAGGATAGAATGATGATTGAACTACCTTTTGCCGCAAACGAAGCAATTTTCTCCGCTCTAACTGCACGGACTTTTTCGCTGTGGCTAATTGTTGCTGTACAACAACAGCTGTTCGTCGTCGCAATAGACTTCTTCGAAGGTCCCGACAATGCATGCATCGAAAACGTTCTGGCGTACGCTTATATTCTTTGGTTTCATCGAGAATACCCATGCAATAAGGTGCGCGCCTAAGCATAACACATATTTTCTATGTTTTCTGTACATTTATGCACACATGCTACTAATTTGTTCAAGTACAATATAACAATACTGTTTCTCCTCGACGTCCGTCCCCTTGCATATAACGAGCTTCTTTGTAATGTCCATATACTGCACAATTTCGGCCATTGACTCCACGATTTCATTGAGGTCAACCATCTTACCGGAAATTGTTCGAATCTGTAAAAATTAAATTACATTACTTCAAGAAGTTCTACCACTGAACAAATCTAAGATTAAGACTACGAATGCAGTGACGTAATTACACTTATAGAAAGATGTTGACTGACGACGAGATGCAATCCGACCGAAAAGTCCAGCACATCGAAATTCGTGAATAAGACATCTGAGCCTTGCTGACTCCAAGCCCAGGATTCTCGCAGTACGGTCGAACTCAATTCTCGCTTCAAATCATGAATTGAGAGATTAGGAGCGTCTATTGCAGCATTTTCGTGCAGCTGAAAATCCTCACGTCGAGGCACTACTTCCTCAGTGGTCTCACATTCCATGGCGATGATTTCATTTGAAACGTCGTCAATGTTTTCCGGCAGATTATCCGGCATGGAAATGTTGTTGTGCTGAAATAATCCACTATTTTTGTAATGTTTGTCTACAAACATTTTTGAATACCCTACAATTTCAAGATTAATCGTTTAAACTTTGTATGAACGTTGTTAATAATCCGACTCTACTGTGATAATTTTAGAAAAATGTTGTCGAATTTGTTTAAAAAAATACGAATTGTGCGGAATTTTTCAATAAAACAAATAAATTGTGATTGCTTCAATTTCCTCAAATAAAACCATTCATGGCTTATTTTGCGCATAGAAATAAATTACCACATAGAAAGGTTGATCTCACTTTCTGAAAAAACAAATACGCTGCAAAATAAAATATGGACATTGCTTCTAATTGAGTTCCAAATCAATTTGCAGCGTATTTCTTTTTGACTTACTTCAGCGGGGTTGATTTATGAAAATAAAAAATGTATACGTACTTCACAATTCTCTGTAGGTGGATCACCCACAATTGGTACAGCATCGTTTGCTAGACCCCATTGATCACGGGGTATAACGCTGATAGTCCCATCAATTAATGTCAAAGTGTCGCTCCTCTTTATATGCTGTTCAGCGAAATGCAACTCACAAACAAATTGTTTTTTTGTGAGATTACATTTCAACGCATCTTTCCACAGCTTCAGCCGCTCGACATTCTACATTGAAAGAAATTGCAATATACAGGAATGTATCATACCAGCTAGAAAATAATGGGTGTGTCTTGGACAACTCACATTGTGCAGTGACTGGACTAGACAACGCAGCTCTGTGCAGCGACTGAACTGGACAGGCTGCAGCGCATCAGTGCTCATATGTAACATATATGCAACTCGCTGCTCTCGCAGCAATATGCGCTACTAAAGCAGCAGGCCCTCCACAGCGCTGCGTTGTCCAAAACGCATCCAATTAAAATTGAAATAAAAATTGCTCAATTAACTTTTTTTACCTTAGGTACTGCAAACATGGATAACTATCGCAACCCCAACGCCTTTCGTCTTGAATAATGTTTCCACCTGCCGCTCCCGCATCCTGGAACGGCACAGTGCCGCGGCATCCTAGAAAAAAAAATGCAAACAACTGTTTTACGAGTTACATTCTTTGCAAAAGAATGTATGAATAGAGGAAAATGAATTAGAAAAAAATTAACAATGAATAATTTCTCGGAGCTTTAAGTGCGTCAATATATTGCCGCAAGCAGACGTTTGCTGCATGATTCAAGAGAACCTTCAATTCAGTTTTTTTTCTTCCTTTTCTTACATTCCTTACATCCTTTCTTTTGTTCCAAAAATTTTGTCATGCATGCATGTACGCTCAACAGGCGTTTTCTTGGCTATATTAATTAACCTCGCACTTGCTCGACATAGATATACAAAAAATAATACAATGAATCATTTACCTTGTCTTTTGCACGAAATATTCACTAGGGAACTCGGGGTACTCAAAAAAACGATTATTTGCACCTTATAAACGCACAGCACACACAATATGTGATATAGTTCAACTGAAATATACACGAGGCACGAGGCAGGAGGCCATGATAGAATTGAAGCCTGCGCAAGCGCTGAACGATACTGCACTACTATTGGTTGACGAAGTTGATCCTTGCGACGCTTGTGGCCGAACAACAAACTACTGGAAGAGCGGATTTTCAGTACGCTGGTACGACATATTCTCCTATCCTGTGTCCACACCTTTACTCTAGTCTCCATGGTGCTCAGATTTCTTTTTCCCTCGAAGCCAAGAAGACTAGAGGTGAGGAGTATGAACGCTTACGGCGATCACGATCCAAAAGCGTCCACGGAAATCCAGTTATTAGTGGTTGGTGGTTTCACCGCGTGCGTCGCTGCTTATCACCGAACCGAAATGAACTGAGCGACAAAAATCGAAATTCCTGCTTGTCATCCATGTTGGAATAAGCATGAGCGGACCGTGCGGACTAACGAATTTCGCGATTAGTAAAAATAATTGTGTCTCGGTGTAAAGTATATTTATCGTGATCTGCAGTGAAAACTATCGAAGGAGTGTTATGTATTGTCTGATGTTTATAAATAAATTTTGTTTGTTACTGCTTCCGCAACGATAAGAAAACATATCGTCTGAATTTCGGTATTTCGTTATTATTTTTTATCTGTGCAACGTATAGTATCATAATATGGGAATAAGATGTGTGATAATTTGTAAAACTTTTATCTGGATTAAACAATTCTTATGAATGATCTTATGTCTATAAATAAATTCTGTTACTGCATCCACACGATGAAAAAATATTGTCTTAATTTCTTTATTTCGTTATTATTCTCTATCTGTATGCGTATCATCAGTGTAAATATGATGTGATTCAAAATTCGTATCAATTTTCTTGTGTCTATAAATGCATTTTGTTAGTTACTGGTTCCGCAATGAAAAAAATGTATTATCTTAATTTCTGTACTTCGTTATTATTCTCTATCTGTACAGCGTATCATCGGTGGGAATATGGTGTGGGATAATTTGCAAAACCTCAGTCGTGATTGAAATTTCTTATCAATTTTTCTTGTGTCTATAAATGCATTTTGTTAATTACTGCTTTTACAACAACAAAAAATATTGACTTCATTTCTGTATTTTGTTATTATTCTTTATTTGTACAGCATATATAATATGTGAATATGATGTGTGATCATTTGTAGAAGCTTTATCTGGATTCAAAATTTTCATGAATTTTCATGTATCTAGAAATAAATTTTGTTTGTTACTGCTTCCGCAACGAAAAAAAATAGATTGACTTAATTTCTGTATTTAGTTGTTATTCTTTGTCTGTACAGCGTATCATAATGTGTGATAATTTGTAGAGGTTTTGTCTAGATTCAAAATTATTATGAATTTCGTCAGAGTCATAAACTATTATCTTGTCATGGGAGGACCGTTTCTAGCGCGATCCAGCGGAAAAAATCAAATCTGTGAGATCAATTTATCTGTACTGTATATCATAACGTGTGAATGTGATATGTGATAATTTGTAAAAGTTTTGTCTTGATTCAAAATTCTTATGAATTTTCTTGTGTTTATAAATAAATTTTGTTTGTTAGTGCTTCCACAACGAAAACAAAAATATATTGACTTCATTTCTGTATTGCGTTATTATTATTTATCTGTACAGCGTATCATCATGTCTGGTCATTTGTAAAAATTCTGTCTGGCGGATTCAAAATTTTCATGAATTTTCTTGGGTCTACAAATAAATTTTGTTTGTTACTGCTTCTGCAATGGAAAGAAACATATTAATTAAATTTACACATTTCGTTATTATTCTCCAAAACAATCTATATTATCTATATAAGACTTCTATCTATCTAATATATAGAAATTTCCTGCACCAACTGGTTTCACAATTAGTTTGATCAAATTACCGTTCCATATGAAGAAGCAAAGGGTGCTTTTTGCATATCGTACGGCACTATTTTTACAATTAATTTGATCAAATTATCGCTGCATATTAAGTAGCAAAGGGTACTTTCTGCATATTGTACGGCACTGGTTCGATCCTGATTTCAATTCGGTTCGGTGGAGAGCAACGCCACCCTTCTCATCTGGATTTCCATGGACGTTTCTTCAACACTGTGTTCGTACTCCTTACCTCCAGTCTTCTTGCTCGAAGCCTTCGTTTTGGCTTGGCCGCACATGAACGTGCTCAGCATCCATGTGTTGGTGTAACTGCCGAACACGGTCGTACATACAGGTCTTGAAACGGAGCCGGTGGGGATGGTTCATTTCACGGGCGCTAAATTATCTCACCTTGTGACCACCAGGATAGCGCTGTGATCTAGGCATGGAAAATCAGCGCATGCGCGGTGCAACTCAACAGTGTCAAGCGGTGCAAAAATCGTGGCTTGTGCGTCATACGTAACGCATTTCCATCCCCACCTTTGTCCATCCCTAGATCACAGCGCCGCGCCCCGGTACTAAAAACGAGGAAAACAAGCGAGCCAAACCACGCTGTAGGAAATACGCGACGTTTCAAGACCTGTATGTACGACCGTGCTGCCGAAGGCGCGGTCGGGAAACTTCGGCGCGCTTGGCTCTTTCCGAAGATGTCCGAGCGTCGCTCGCTCACGGACACGCCCTACTATGATTGGGTGATGGGCGGGTAAGAGACTAGAGAGGGGGTAACTTTTGCGCACGGTCTTACATACAGGTCTTGCAACTGAATCAAATATTGGTGGTGGGGGCGGTCGTCTTACTGTCGGCTCGTTAATTTCCTTGACCGCCGCTCGCATCGCTTCAATCAAATCATAGCCGAAACAGCGGAAGACGCATGTGGCAACACAACCTCACTTAATCGGCTACTATAAAGTTTTACATAACCGTTATTAAAAAAAGCACGTGTTTTTTTATGACGGTGATATCGTGCGGATTTTTACATAATAATGACGACTAATTCGTGTGCGGTTCCAACGTGTGATACTGGACGTCAGTTAGTAAAGGAAAAACGTTCGGTGTTTCGGGTTCCGTCGAATATCGAACGTCGTCAAAAATGGATCACTGCAATTCCAGGAATTTCTCAGCTCATGCCTTCGCAATTCGGGTGTGAGAAACATTTTCTCCAACGATACATTGTAAGAAAGTGGGTAAAACTTGACTTAAACGATCGAGTTATCGCAGAGGTAAGTTGATTTTATCTTTTTTCATTTATGTCTATTTACTTGTCTAGCCGCTATGACAAGTTCGCAGCGCCGCTCTTGTGGCTATAAGCCAAAGCTTATTGCCGACATTAAGCGTACCACCCCCACCACCTTCGTTGCAAGACCTGTATGTAAGACCGTGCTTTTGCGTGCGACATGGAGCCTAGATACCAGGATTGGGGGCGAGGCCTTTCAACTCTTCCCCAAAACGAGAACAAGAAATGATGGCGCTGGGGTGCTCCGCAACCTATATGTATATAGATATACGCTAAACATGGGTGTGATCTAAGACAGATCACAGATGATGTACCTAACCCTCATTAGTGTTAAGGGATAACACCACTCTAGGATTTTGGAAAGACGTTTTCTTTCCTAAAAATACTTTGGTATCATAAAAACAATACGGAATTGGTCCTGTAGCATTTTTTTTTATTTAACGGTTCAATTATCGCTTTGGCCGCAGCGCCTTGGAGCGCGCGCTGAGTTGCTCGTACAACTTTAAACGCGTTTTTCTCGAAACCACTTTTTTCGATCTCGAAAGACGGATTACTCGACCACCTTTGCATGCATCGATTTCGAGGTTGAAATTTTGACAGCAGCTTCACAATTATATTCTTTATGGGAGTACGTATCCGTTTTTTGATTAAATGTAAACTTCTTTTTATAAACAATTTACTGTTTTTTTGGCAAAAAATCGATTTATTTCCTTCAAAGTGCGCTATTTAAAAAAAAAATAAAAGCAAATTTCTAGGTAGTCTCATAGCTAATAATATATAATATCACTTTTTTGGTTTTTGTTTCAGGTCTTATATTTTACGATAAAACCGTTCTCCCGTGAAGCTTATATGTAAAAAAAAACACGTTTTTCTAGATGGACTATATTGCCGCCATTTTGAGTTTGAGTTTGAGATCTTTTCTCGCTTTTGCGTTTTTTTCCGAACCGTCATGAGGAAATTATGAATCGGCGGATATTTCGACGTTTGATGTCACGATCGGTCTGTCGTGAGGTTAGAAACTCATCCGATCACTTTCACCTCGTTGACCAATATATTACTATATATGTAGGTCGCGCTGCACCCCAGCGCCATCACTTCGGGACATTTTCGGGGACGCTTTTTTCAGCGCCTTTGCATTGCCGCTGAACCTCCTGGTATCTAGGCTCCATGGCGTGCGATCTCGCTGCACTGCTTTCTGGGATGCGTATTCGATCCTCTTCCATCTCGCTTACACGACATCGATACTCAGCGTACTTCTCGAGCTGTTAGAGATAGTGGCGCCATCCCTGTTTGACCACATTTTTGTAGCCACTTTGAAATGTACAGATTGGCCTCCTCTCACTCTAGCCTCCTTGCACAAAACTAGAGTGATCGTATTTCTCTCTCGTACTCCTTTGGAACAGTCATGGCGCGTTCTCTCTCGCACACCCGAACGATAATACACCCAAGTGGGGATTCCTTCTATTATAATATATAATAATATTGTGTACATATATATATAATAAATAAAATATAAATGATATTAATAAAGCACATATTAATGAAACAACTCGTGTTGTTTTATTCACATGGGCTTATTATATAATAAGCACATCAGATATGATAATTATATAATAAGTATAACACGAGTTATTTTATTATGGAACCTTATGATTTACCTGCTATGTTTAGAAATATAGGTAATTATAATGAAACGCGAATAAAGCGATAAACTAACCGTAATGTATCTCGTAATGTATTTATTATTCGGATGCGCGTTACTCTGTTTTCTTGTACAATAATAATAATCATGAATAATAATAATAACATGTACATACAAGAAACCGGGCGAATGCGGGAATGCTGGGGTTGTCTTTTCAACACGTGCTTATTATATGTATACGAATGAAAACTCGTGATTTGCTAGTTACATTTAAAAATGAAGCTAAATATGAATTACATTAAGCGATGAACCAACCGAACAAGCCGTCAAGCCTAATTGAACCCCAAGCGCGGCAATCACTTAAATATGAGAAGATTATATTTATTGGCAAATGATTGTGTGGCGAAGTTGGTAGAACGGTAGATAACTGTATTGAAGGTCCTAAGTTCGAGCCTCGGTAGTTTTCTTTTTTTTCCTTTTGCATTCGTATAGGTATCTGGTTGTACGAGCGAATTGAAGCGAATTGAAGAAGAGCTCGAACAAAAATAACATGGAAGAATATATTTTTTAATTTACTGCCATCAATAGTTGAATTTTTTTTATAATTCCTACCTAGAGTGTTTTCTTTTTCCCTTTGTCTCATTGACTCGCGAGGAGTCATCTCCATTATTATGCACAGAGTTCGATAGCTGCTGTGCTGGTATACACGACAGATATATTTGTGTTTGACAGGCGCAAACAATTTTGCCGCTATAACACGGTCAGTTTCACCGTATGCAGTTTTGGATTACTATATATTATGGACTCCCAAGAATACTAGCGACGTTTGCGGCGGAACTGAGCACTACACCTCTGCGACCGATTGAAAGGACTGTTTGAGTAGGGAGTGTCGACTCCTTCTCTCTAGTCTCCTTGCACCGTGCTTTCGACGCGGCTTACGCTGTGAGTCAGTGAACATAGCCGAAATGCCAAAACATTGAACGCCAGAAACCAACACTCGTGGGCGAATATTCATTATTCGTGTACAATAAAACAGTAGTTTTCAAAACTATGTCTCAATTCAATGATTTAAATTCAGCCTCTGAGGCAAGTACCGTGCAAATGTTTTTCATCCTTTCACCTTTTGTAACAGAACGAAAAGTAGAATCGGCATGCTCACACTTGGCTTTGCTCCACATCAATGTTGCACTTTACCTCAAGTCATGCTCAGCGAACTTTATTTTCAGGAACAAATTCTGGGTACAGAGATTCATAGCGTAATTCCACAATTAAATAAAACGTGTGAAAATGATGAACTGGATTACTCAGATGAGAATGAGCATCCATCTGGGGAACGATGGGCTCCTGTAGGCGCAAATGACGGTGACAATGACTTCGGTGATGAGTACGAATACCCTCGCAGCCTGGAGAAGTATAATTTCCGCACGTGTTTGATATGGCATTTTCATTGAATTTCGTATCCGTTCAAAGGAAAAATAAATATTTGTTAAAGTGTTGTCCTTGCAAGCGACTTGTTCGAAAATATATGGCTAGCTTTTCCCTCAAATTACGAATGTTTAAAAAAATTTAGAAGAAGAATCTTGTGGGTTATAAAATAATGAAATAGTCCCGCCTAATATTTCCTTATCATACTAGCCAATAAAATAAAGAACTGACAATCGAACTTTTACAAATAGGACATGTTTAATGACTTGTCTTTTATGGCTATCTTCTGTACAGTGGCTTGAAGCAAATTGAATTTTTCACTTAAAGGATCTTATTTTCCGTATATTTCCGCATTATAAGTTTGCACCTTGCTCTTCCATCATTTTATTTTACTGTAAAAGTTATTTTACTGTAAAAAAAGCTGTATTATAATCTTATCGTTATGAATATTATTTTGAAGTTTATTTTTATAGGTCAACTAGAGACTGCTTATTTGAATATTTATTTCAAATACTATATATACCAACAAAGTTAACCAACGATTTAAAATACTTTCTACTAGATAGATTTTCTATAATTTTATCTGATGTATTATACATTGCCAAGAAAGCATAATTTCACTAAAGCTAAAAGGCAAGGCACGTAGGAACAAATGTACAAGTAAAAAGGAAATATAAATTGCCGTCAACTCTATCATCAAATAATCCCACAATCCAGCACAAGATCGAGCAACCAGTCTAATACGGATCAATGTATGTGTGCTGGGGGAAAAGTGTGCTATTGAAGCATGGTGCCGCCTGGCATGCATGATTCTTATCATTTTTCGCTATGAATAACCGTCACAGAACTTTTGGGAAAAATATTTGATAAAGATATTGCAACGTTTCTTTTCTTGGGCCCAAATTAAAGATATCGATCTGAAATATGAACACATTTTTTTTCTCGTTCATTGATTTTCATAAGATGTTTGTCTATCCCAAAAGGTTCCGCTATTTTCGAGAAGAACCGCTTTCTATTTAGCTTATCTCTTCATTGCTTGCACAAGAATGTTATTTCGAGGTTTATATTTGCAGGGTTTCTTAGTAGATGCCAATCTATGCTATGAATCTAGACTGAATCTGTGCAGGAGCTACTACCACAAGCTTATCCCTCTACCCCTATGGTAAAATGGGATAAAGGTTTGGAATGTCATGAAGATTTAGATTTTTAAATTCCAAAAATGAATTGAACTCTTCAGCTCACTAAAACTTAAAGATATCAGGCTGTATTTTTCACATAAATTGAGCATTGAATTTAACAAAATTTTACTTTAGTATATTTTTAGTAAAGTATTTTTTAGTGAATTCAGTGAGTACTTTCAATCCTATGGTAAGCAAAAAAAATAGTGAAAGTTAGAAATTCGCATATTGAGTCCTCTGTATTTTATTTTGCTTGAAAAGTTACCACTGTGAAAAAGCCAGCAGTAAAAAAAAGCTCCTTTCATCAGGGAAACTGTGGCAGCCAAGAAAAAAATTGAGGAGGCAATGAGTAGATTCTTAATTGGCATTTTTTTAAATATTTACTATAGGCAGCAGGTTTTTTCGTGTATATAGTAAAAATCAGTGGCACCTTAAGCGTCAATTTAAAGTGGAAACCTTTGATTTCGATTATTATGGCAAAGCTGGCTGTGTGTTGACGGACCTTACTGTAAGTGTCCCTCCTTACAACGACTTGTTATTTACAGTAATGGAAGTATGTATGGGGCTTAGTACTTGGAGCTAAGAACCTTGCTTATTGCATGTTGCCAATAAGTATTCGAAATCTTTTAAATGATCTTAACATTATATATACTAATTTAAATTTTGATATTTCAGCTTTATGAAATAGCCGAAGAGAGTAAACTTGACTCAGTTACATATTGCACGTGATAAATAATTCAGTCTTCAACGAATAGAAAAGTGCAACAACATAAGATTTAATATTTTCATTATGTGTTGGATCAAACTTCTGAGCACTCCTTCTAATACTCACAATCAGTTGCAGCTAGACCATAAAAAAAGACAGTAACTTCGAATCATATTAAGTCATCATATGTTCTTGCTCCGGAACACCTCTTTCATTTTAAAACAATGTATTTAGAAGTCAGGAAACTAATAAATGTTGCTGAAGAGTTTCTCAAGAATTTATATTCGTCGTTGAAAAGGCTAATACAAATATTAAAAAGAATGAAAAGTCCGGTTCCAATCTTCTAGGGCATCCTATGCATGTAACTGCGGATTTCATATGTGACACTAATAATTCACATGGCTTTACAGTCTATCCTATGATATGGACAGACTCAAGGTGTTGGAAGAGGAGCAGGAAATGCTTAATTCATCCCTAATCGCATTAACCACCCATTTTGCTCAGGTAGAAGAGAAAATTCTTTACACATTCTATTGCAATCGTAACTGTTGACTGTTACTTCGCTAATTTTAGGTCCAGTTTCGACTTCGCCAAATTGTAGATGCCCCAGCAAGCGAAAAGGAAACCTTGCTTAAGGAACTTGAGAAATTTGCATTCAGAGGGATTCCTGATGTTCCAACTACATTGCCGTATATCAGTCGATCTATTCCTCCAGTTTGTGAAGAGTGTCATGAACAAAATGTGAGTTTATATAGCCTGACTGAGTGCACGTCATTACTTTTTGTATTACCAACAATGTTTGATCACAAAGGAAAATTTACATACGAAGTTAGTGTTTGGATTCACCATAAAACACTGCAAAGTAATGTCTCGTTTTGTATCTCATTTCTACGAACAAAAATTGTCAGGCTATGTGAAATTTTAATTGACATTTGCATCGATTTCGATTAGTCATGTTTAAATGTCGGGCCTTTTCTAGGCGCCTCGATCTGCCTTGATCTTGATAGAGTTGTTTAACGATTCAGGTGAGAAGTCGAGTTGTGCCAATCGCACACATCTTATGATATGTAAGTACGTGTGTAAGGTACATACAACTGGTTTAATTCTAGCAGAGCTTTGAGAAATAATTATCAACGTTTGGCCCAATCTCGCGACCACGAGTCTCACGATATTGTAGGCAAAGGGGTTAATCCACTGATACATTAAATCCTTCTCATTGGTAAATATATTTCGTTTTCACGTTACTTTTTATCTTTAGAATGGCGGACTTCTGGGTAACGTAGAAGTGGAATCGAAAATGGCTTTTCAAAGATCCAAGCAAAGAGAATTGATCGGCCAACTCAAGCAACAACTACAGGAGTTAGAAGCGTACGCTTATGAGACTGGAAGTCAGGATCTGCCGCAAAGCGTGGTGTTGGAGCGACAAAATATAGTGATTAGTGAGTACTGGAAAATGTTTCATGACATTCTTACTTCTTAAGAAACATGACAGGTGATTAGTTCAGAATTGATGGTAGTTCCGCGCGTGGTCGTCCAAATGGATTATTAGGGTAGTCACTTTTAAGATCATTATGACAATCTATGTATCGAGCCGAAATTTACGGTTGTCCCCGTAGCACTATCGAACAGATCAGTAACGATGCTTGTTACATATTGAGTCCCGGTTATCTGGGTAACACGGGAATCAGCGCACAATCAGTCAGACCCTTTATACCTTGTGCCGTTAGTACCGTTTGTCTGTTTTTGAAGACAATCGAACATCAGAAGTTGAACCTAATGAGATAGTCAATACGACTATTATCGCACACCTGACACCTCCGTTTTGTTGTCCTGTGGATCGAATATTTTTTATGCAATATAGTCTTTCGGAATGTACTTGAAAAATGCGTCATTTAAATACCAGAGAGCCATGTGAACGTGGTTCTCCGGTGCGCTAAGCAGCTAAAAGCGTGCGCGGATTTTATAATAAAAGAAATTTGTTGATCGAGGCATAAAGTATCATACCAACTAAGAGCGCCCTCAATTTTTCAAGAATTTATTAGGCTCTCAAATAATAATGCAAGAACAAGGGGACTTGAAAGCTATTCTTGAGAAGGATACTTTTTCATTTATTATGTGTAACCGTGTGACGTTATTGTATTTTCTGTAAAATCATTAGAATTAGAATATTCTTAATTCGTTCTTCAACCATCTGGCGCTTCGTATACCACTGTGATCTTGGCATCCGAGTATCTCCGATCTTGATTTTTAAAATGTTTTCTGAAGAATTTGGTCAGTAGTGAATTGTAGTAAAATAGAATTCGTTTGTAGTAGCTCAGAAAGGAAATGTAGACCAGCAAAAAAACGACCCCCCGGAACGCAAATAGCGAAATTACAGACGTTGATGTTCGTTTACAATCGTTTGTAATTATTTGTAGTCAATTTATTTTCATTTGTTGTTGCAGCGTTTTTGTTATTGCCCAAAGAAAATCAACATTGAAGGATGAAACGGCCGAGAATAATTTTTATAGTGAGTTCTAAACGGCAGGTACCCACTAGCTGCAGTACGGTCTAAAAAACAGAAACTAAAATGATGCCATTGCTCGAATATAATATTTCACCATTTTTATAAGCAGATTCTCCTTCGCAATGACTAAAGCGGTAAAAAAACTACGTAGACGTTTCTAAAACTTTTTTGGTTATTTGTATCGCCGTATGCATTGTTCGCAGTCGCAGAGAAATTAGCTACAAACGAGAAAATCGCCTGACAATAATTTCTCGGAAATTTTAGTAAGACGTGTTCGTTTGTAGTACTAAACTCTTGGGAGTACAAATAAGTCTCCGCCCTTTGACAAAAGATGCGGATACCAGGAGGTCAGAGAATTGTGGATGCTAAAGGTACATTTATCATCCACAATTTTTTACCTAGTACAAAAAACAAAAATTCTCGTTAATCTACATTAGAATACCTAGAGAAGTACGTACGGAATTGTTTTTTTTAATTTTATTCAAAAGTTGTAGGTATTTGAGCTTAATAAATGATTTTTCATTGAGAAAATTCGTTATAACTGCTTATAAAATGAAAAGTTTTCGATTAATCAGAAATTCCGTACGTACTTTTCTATGAAATGCAATTACGAACATAACTTTTAAATTTGAAGTAAATCGAGTGAAAATTGTTGAAGTTCTTTGTCACGCCAATTGGAAAAAACGCTGTTTCGAGAAGTTTCGAGTAGCCGACCATTTTGTACATGGAAAAAAATATATTTTTTCTAACAGCTTGATATTCATACTAAATGGATGTGTAATTAATTTTATGAGTAAATTACTTTTTCATACGAAAAAAATTTGTTAAATTCGCACATGTTTTTATATCCGTTACTGTGGCCTAAGGCCTTATGTATGAACGAGCACGTCACCTGAAAATAATTTTCCACCACGTTCGAAAGAATTATTCGTTTGTAGTAATAAACTAGGTGACGTCAAACGCCACTCGCGCTTCTAAAACGTTTGTAGTTGCAGATAAAATAGCTATGAACACGGAAACTACGTGAAACTAAGTTTTCAGAAATTTTAGCAAACCATGTTCATTGTAGTAATGAACTAGGTAACTACGAGCATTGCGCACCCTTTGAAAAAAATTTGTAGTTATTGGCCGTTCCGCATTTATCCTTAAGCTGTCGAGAAATAAATTTAAATCACGGAAATCACCTGAAAATAACTTTACGACAATTTTCGAGTCGAAGTTTGTTTGTAGTAATAAATTAGGTAAACTAAAACGACACGCGCAGTTTTAAAATGTTTGTAGTGCCGTGCTTAGCGTTTATAATTGCAGCGAAATTCAGTCCAAATGCGGAAAGTACCCGAAAATAGTTATTGAGCAATGTGCGGTAGAAATTTGGTTTTACGTCATAAATCCGGCCATTAAAACCGCTGCCGGCCCTTAAAAAACGCTTATAATTGTTTGCATTTCTGTATTCATCGTTTGTAGTTGCAGCTTAAATTAAAGGATGCAAGAAAATTATGTATGTACTGTTGACTACAAACGAAAACCTTATCGCGTGGGATCGGAAATTCGAACGATCAATATTCAGAAGGACTGAAATTGCGAATTCTGCAATGAGGAACATTCCAATATAGATAGATCAATCTTATGATAGGCTGTAAAATAGTTAATCGAAATTGTGAATACAAAAATCTCTAAGTTGATTTATAGTGAAAACCAATATCAGATTTAACAAAATAATGAGAGATATAATATCGATTCGCATAAACCGATGTGCTGGTCTAGTGGTTAGCGTGCTTGCCTCTGAAATCAGCACATCGGGAGGTCGCGGGTTCGAATCGCCGTCTCGTAGTTTCGGAGAAAAATAAAATCACGGGCGTGACGTAGCTCCAGTTTTACACGGATATCGCGCACACGGACCGGTACGTGTGTGTGTCGTGTGTGTGGGGCCTGGGTGCTATTTCTCGACGAAACGCGACAAGCTCCGAGACTGCGAAGCGAACTCGTGACCGGCCGTATTAGTATAGGTTTCCCGCAGTTTCCCGATAGCCATGGTAATGTAATAAGGGGAAATACCCCGTACATGGCAGCTACAATAAGCGAAGCGTTCGCCGTAGCAGAGACAATTAAATAAAAATATCGATTCGCATGTATGTATACACCAAACAATTCGAGACGTCGAATTGTCGAATAGTAAATATTACGACAGTTTACAATTTCGAACTAATTAAAGCGAACGGCTAAAAAGTCGATCAGTTAAAATAGCGCTGGGCCAAAATGGCGACCAGTGCGAATAACGAAAAATTATGATCAAGCAATACCCCAGATAGACAGTCGTGATCATCATGCCGTGCATACAATTGATGAAGTAAATTTTACAGCATATTGACTACACGTCATGATGCAAAGCCGTGAACTCATTTAGTATAGTGAATGTACAAAGCATTTTGATCTCAATATGTCGTTTACAAATGCATCGTACGTTTGAAGCACGTTGAACTCATATCGCTGTGCTCAAGTGTCCACAATTAATATCTGCAAATTTTACGTCATATGGAAGTCATCCAATGACTGTGTTGATGAATTCACTGGGTTAGCACTAGTGGTAGACATGCCATGCAAGCAATATGACGGCGATATGCATGTTTGTCAGTGATACATTCGATGGGCGCAACATGACGGCGATATGCGTGTTTCTCAGTGATACATCCTACGACGGCGATATGCATGTTTCTAAGTGATACATTCGTTGAGCGCAATATGACGGCGATATGTATATTATATCAGTGATACATCCCAGGAGCACAATATGATGGCGATATGCATGTCTCTCAGTCATACATTCCATGACGGCAATATGCATGTTTTCAGTGATACATTCGGTGAGCGCAATATGACGGCGATATGCATATTTCTCAGTGATACATCCCATGAGCGCAATATGACGGCGATATGCGTGTTTCTGTGATACATCCTATGACGGCGATATGCATATTTCTAACAAGGAGAAGGCAGAGCCTGGATGTCGCAAATCGGGTTCTCTTTTCGCCTGGTGAAAGTTGAAGACCTTCGAATTAACGTCGCTTTTTATTTTTGTTCCAATAAGCCTTAGTTGCTGAGATATCGCGATTTGAAAATTTGGAAGTTTCGTCTCGTGCGTAGAGTACGTTGAGCGTTGATACTTGAGAGAAGAGCGGCCGTAGCTAATACGGTAAGACGAAAGACCGGCACTCTGAAAGTTGACAGTTCGCGTCCCTATGCTATTTTTTAATTCAATTTTTTTTAAATTTTATAATCTCTCATAAGACTTTACATGTGCAGGTAAATAAGAAAATTCGAAAATATGTATTACTAGTTTTATTTATCTATTATATAAAAATAATTCATCCAATAATGAAGTCACAATTACAAAGCAAAATAATATTGAATAACAAATAATTAATCTATTAATCACGTCACAATAAGAAAGCAAAATAATATGGTATAAAAAAATAAATAATTAATCTAATTCACAGGAAACCATATTTGAAGATATATATCTTCAAATATGCTTTCCTGATAGAATTTATAAGGTTAAATATGGTTGCGGTGATATTGCGTTCATTTTATGTTCGTGGTGTCGTAAGCCTTTGTGCTTCCCTTGCTTTTACGATGGTTTCCACCCTCCAATTTGTCAACATACTGATCTGATAGAAGAAGAATCAGAATAATTACCTACCGCGAAATTTGCAAGTGTGAATTAGATTAATTCTTTTTTTTAAACCATATTATTTTGCTTTGTAATTGTGACTTGATTATTAGATTAATTATTTGTTATACAATATTATTTTGCTATGTAATTGTGACTTCATTATTGGATTAATTATTTTAATATAATAGACGAATTAAACTAGTAATACATATTTTCGAATTGACTTCTTTACCTGCACATGCAAAGTCTTATGAGAGATTATAAAATAAAAATAGAAATAAAAAAAAAGCATGGGGACGTGAACCGTGAACTTTCAGAGTGCCAGTCCGTCGTCTTATCGTATTAGCTACGGCCGCTCTCGTCTCAAGCGTCAACGCTTAACGTACTCTACGCGCGATCCGAAACTCCCAAATTTTCAAATCGCGATATCTCAGCAACTAAAAGGCCTATTGGAACAAAAATAAAAAACGACGTTAATTCGGAGGTCTTCAACTTTCACCACGCGAAAGGAGAACCCGATTCGCGACATCCAGGCTCTGCCTTCTCCTTGTAAGTGATACATGCAATGAGCACAATACGACGGCGATATGTATATTCGTCAGTGATACATCCCATAAGCGCAATATGACGGCGATATGCATCCAAATCCAAAATGATACAAATAGGCAGACACAAAGAAAATTTGCACAAGTGTTAGAATGGCTAGGTAGGTAGCGCGCTCGGCTCTCCAATTAGAAGACGTGGTTCAAACCGTAGGTAGGTACAAAATTTAACTAGGCAGAATACGTTTTTAATCCATTTATCATATAAGCAGGAACATCAATAAAACGTATGGGGATAATAAAATTCCTACCAGGTTTTTTTTATCAATATTTTTGGATTTTTTAAAATTGTTCACGCTATGACACTCATATGAGCTCCATATAAACACAGCATAGTTACGTCACGCTGTGCCGCTAATATGAGGTCCGTATGAGTACAGCATATTTACGTCACGCCATGCCGCTAATATGAGCGCCGTATGAGCACAGCATAGTTCCGTCACGCCATGCCGCTAATATGAGTTCCGTATGAGCACTACAGTTTCTTCACGCCGTGACACCCATATGAGCCCCATATGCACTCACTTATTGTTAGATATTCGTGAGCCAAATTTGCTAGTCTGATGAATTCACTGCATGCATATTCGCGTGGAAGCAACTTTGCTTCATTTGGATGTATTATTGTGAATCATCATGTGATGCAAATATGACTTCAGCGGGAGCACTCATAAGGGATACACAGCTGTGAGACTTTCTATGCCGCAGTGATGATGTACATGTGATGCCAATATGAGGTACATCCGTCTATCTGGGACGTTGCTTGCACATCAGAGTAAAGCTGAGAGATAGCGCTGGCGGTCAGTCGGCTGGTATATCGTAAGGCGGTCCCATGTGACGCGGTCCTTCCGTTTATTCTTTTTTAGCAGGATCACTTCGGAGGCTATTTAGTTTTTCTATACTCAGGTTTTCATTAAACGACCCGGCAATTCTTGATTATTATGGTGATATGATTTTTTAGACGTAATAAAATGATTAGAAAAATATTATTTATCTTACTAAAACTATTTTATTCCTTTTATATATTTAATTTGTTAATTAAATATAATAAAACCATTGCTTGAATTTTTAACAAAGAATAATAATAAGGTAAATTTGATTTTTTTTATAAGGTACTACAAACAAAAATATTCCCGGGGGGATTTGTTAATGGCTTAACGTTCTTTATCCTCTTTTGGAATGTTTTTAGAAGATGATATATACTCGTGCGGGCTAAAAAAACTTTAAAATTCGATATCGTGTAAACTATTCGAATGCGCTGCTGAAAATCTCTTTAGTGAATGCGACTATACAGACTGTCTCGTAAGTAACACGACAAACTTAAGGGGAAGATAGATTAAGGGGTGACCTACCAGACAAAAAATAATCTTACAAGGAAACGTTGCGAGGTCGATGTCTCCGATTTCGATAAAATTTGGCATGCTTGTAGAATGGGTAAAAATAAGCGACACGTATTTTTTTATATCGGCGGAACCCGATTTTTAAGGGTTGAAAAGCACCCTCGAAAATTGGGGTGTTTTTCGTTTTTCGTCGATAACGTTTTAACGGTACAAGATATGGAAAAACCTCCAATTGCAACAATGTTTATTTTTTCGTGTACTATACATTGGAGATGAGAACGATGCAGATAGCAACAAATTTCATATTGTTTATTGCAAAAATGCAATTTTTTCAACCGTATCTCCGAGAATTTTTAATCGATTGGGATGTAAATTTGCATATACAGGGTGACAATTTTAATGTGGCCATGCTTTTTTTGAGGGCCTTGCGCGAAGATTTTGGGTCTGAAAAAAATATGGTTTTGAATGGTTTTTCGAGCCTTCTTCGAAGAAAAATACGGCAGATTTTTGTCTTGAAAAATGTACGCCAGAAGAAATAAGGCACTGCGAAAAAAAACGCAAAATACATTCCGAGCACATGAGATTGAAGTTTTTTAAATGCCGAATACAATGCACCCCGGAAAACTTGATTTGCGCCCGCCACCATGGTGGAAAAAATTGTTAAAAGTACGCCGTAAAGTGGCAATTTGAGTGAAACAAACGATTTAAGTGAGACGCGATCGTGCTATAGGATGTCCTAGCTTGGTACGTTACAGCTGCAACTTCCGAATGTTCGGCTGTCACAAGAAGGTGGCTGAGAGTCCCTTGACCCGCGAATGAGCTAAGGAATCTGAACTTGTACCCATCCGAGTCCATTGCAGAGAATATGGTCAATTTCGAAAAAGTTCGAAAATTCCATGTACTGCAAATAATATTTTGAATAATTTGGAATTCGTTTCCAGCTCGTGGACACATCATTTTGAAATAAAAATTTAACACAGATTAGGAAAAATTTACAAACTTTTTCCTATTACGCGTATTATTTTTCCCACATTCATTACTGCGAGCATTGTGTGAGCGTGTGCGTGCATGAGGATGCACGAGTGCACAGGCGCGTGTGCGTAATGTGGACATTTGCCACGTTTCGAGCGCGCTCTGAACTCGGGTTCGGAGAGCACGCTACGCGGTTCGGTCCGAACGCATAGTCAAACGTCAAAACGCGTTATTTGACGTTTCGGATTAGTTAGCTGATATTGTCAGCTGATACCATCTTGGATATGCAGATTTAGCGCACACACGTCGAACTGTCGTCGAAACGCCAAATTTGACGCGTGATTTGACGTTTCATCAAATGTCTGCTATTAATTTCTGACATCTTGGGCAAATGGGGAGCACGCGCGTTGAAGGTTTGCCGAAATGCACTGTTTGGCGCGCGATTTGATATTACGTGATATCGCCGGCCATGATTGTTTGCCATTTTGGATGTGCAAAATCATGATTCGCCACGGCGAGCGATTATCTCTAGAGTTATTAAACATTTCGATTCGAATAAAAATCTACAGTACGTGTCTTTGTCATTTTTTTGCGTTGACAAGACGTAAATGAAAACACGACAACGTACTGGAAAAAGGTGTTTTTAATGATTAATTAAAAAGTACCGAACATCGGAACAAAAACAAGTTTGGTATTTTTTTCAGACAAGTTGACCGTGCCTCTACCTGGAGCGCCGATTCGATTTCTATCTACACAATAAATAATTAATACATGTCTGCGATGGTTCTGAAGGCGTAAACCAGTTATTCCATAATGATGATTATGGTCCTGGGGGATGGGTTCGGAAATCCCTGATATGAATGTCCCGAGCTTATGTTCGCTTTTACCTTACTTTCGGTTATTTTGAGTCAAAGGGTATCGAGACGCTCGGTGGACGGTTTCAAGCGCATTTGTTGACTGACAAAGGTAAAAGCAATGGCGATGGTGGTTCTGGGGAATTCGATACGCCACATGGACGACGATTATAAGCGCATTTATTAATAAAAATAAAAGCAATGATTGTGATGATTCTGGGGTTCCCGATTGGACATGACTGATATGACGGCATCGAGTTCTTCTCTGCTTTTACCTTTCTTTCAGTCATATCGCATCGAATGAAATGACGAAGACTTGGGGATGATAACAGGCGCATTTGTTAATAAACAAAGGTAAAAGCAATGATTGTGTCGATTCTGGGGGACCCAAATGGACATTACTAATACGACGGCGTCGAGTTCTTCTCTGCTTTTACCTTTTCTGTCATATCGCATCAAATACACTGACGAGGATTTGAAGACGATTACAGGCGCATTTGTTAATAAAAAAAGATAAAAGCAATAATTGTACTCGTTCTGGGGGACCCGAATGGACATTGCTAACATGACGGCATCGAGTTCTTCTCTGCTTTTACCATTATTTCTCTCATATTGCTTCAAACATAATGACGACAATTTGAGGATGATTTCAGGCGCATTTGTTAATAAAGAAAAAAGGTAAAAGCAATGATTGTGATGAATCTGGGGGACCCGAATGGATATTACTAATATGACGGCATCGAGTTCTTCTCTGCTTTTACCTTTATTTCTGTCATATTGGATCAAATAAAATTACGACGATTTAACGGTGATTACAGGCGCATTTCTTAACAAACAAAGATAAAAGCAATGATTGTGCAAATTCTGGAAGACCCGAATGGACATTGCTAATATGACGGCATCGAGTTCTTCTCTGCTTTTACCTTTATTTCTGTCGTATCGCATCAAATACAACGACGAGGATTTGAGGATGATTACAGGCGCATTTGTTAATAAAAAAAGATAAAAGCAATAATTGTGCTCATTCTGTGGGACCCGAATGGACATTGCTAATATGACGGCATCGAGTTCTTCTCTGCTTTTACCATTATTTCTCTCATATTGCTTCAAATATAATGACGACAATTTGAGGATGATTTCAGGCGCATTTGTTAATAAAAAAAGGTAAAAGCAATGATTGTGATGAATCTAGGGGACCCGACTGGGCACTGCTAATATGACGGCATCGAGTTCTTCTCTGCTTTTACCTTTATTTCTGAAATAAAGGTAAAGCGCCTGAAATCATCCTCAAATTGTCGTCATTATATTTGAAGCAATATGAGAGAAATAATGGTAAAAGCAGAGAAGAACTCGATGCCGTCATATTAGCAATGTCCATTCGGGTCCCACAGAATGAGCACAATTATTGCTTTTATCTTTTTTTATTAACAAATGCGCCTGTAATCATCCTCAAATCCTCGTCGTTGTATTTTATGCGATACGACAGAAATAAAGGTAAAAGCAGAGAAGAACTCGATGCCGTCATATTAGCAATGTCCATTCGGGTCTTCCAGAGTTTGCACAATCATTGCTTTTATCTTTGTTTGTTAAGAAATGCGCCTGTAATCATCCTTAAATCGTCATAATTTTATTTGATCCAATATGACAGAAATAAAGGTAAAAGCAGAGAAGAACTCGATGCCGTCATATTAGCAGTGCCCAGTCGGGTCCCCTAGATTCATCACAATTATTGCTTTTACCTTTTTTTATTAACAAAGGCGCCTGAAATCATCCTCAAATTGTCGTCATTATATTTGAAGCAATATGAGAGAAATAATGGTAAAAGCAGAGAAGAACTCGATGCCGTCATATTAGCAATGTCCATTCGGGTCCCACAGAATGAGCACAATTATTGCTTTTATCTTTTTTTATTAACAAATGCGCCTGTAATCATCCTCAAATCCTCGTCGTTGTATTTGATGCGATACGACAGAAATAAAGGTAAAAGCAGAGAAGAACTCGATGCCGTCATATTAGCAATGTCCATTCGGGTCTTTCAGAATTTGCACAATCATTGCTTTTATCTTTGTTTGTTAAGAAATGCGCCTGTAATCATCCTTAAATCGTCGTCATTGTATTTGAAGCAATATGACAGAAATAAAGGTAAAAGCAGAGAAGAACTCGATGCCGTCATATTAGCAATGTCCATTCGGGTCTTCCAGATTCATCACAATCATTGCTTTTACCTTTTTTTTTATTAACAAATGCGCCTGAAATCATCCTCAAATTGTCGTCATTGTATTTGAAGCAATATGAGAGAAATAATGGTAAAAGCAGAGAAGAACTCGATGCCGTCATATTAGCAATGTCCATTCGGGTCCCACAGACTCATTACAATCATTGCTTTTACCTTATTTTTATTAACAAATGCGCCTGAAATCATCCTCAAATTGTCGTCATTGTATTTGAAGCAATATGACAGAAATAAAGGTAAAAGCAGAGAAGAACTCGACGCCGTCATATTAGTAATGTCCATTCGGGTCCCCCAGAATCGGCACAATCATTGCTTTTATCTTTGTTTATTAAGAAATGCGCCCATAATGATCCTTAAATCGGCGTTATTGTATTTGATGCGATATGACAGAAATAAAGGTAAAAGCAGAGAAGAACTCGATGCCGTCATATTAGCAATGTCCATTCGGGTCCCCCAGAATGAACACAATTAATGCTTTTATCTTTTTTATTAACAAATGCGCCTGAAATCATCCTCAAATCGTCGTCATTGTATTTGAATCAATATGACAGAAATAAAGGTAAAAGCAGAGGAGAACTCGATGCCGTCATGTTAGTAATGTCCATTCGTGTCCCCCAGAATGATCACAATCATTGCTTTTATCTTTGTTTATTAACAAAGGCGCCTGAAATCATCCTCAAATTGTCAATTTATTTTCAAGCAATATGACAGAAACAAAGGTAAACGCAGAGAAGAACTCGATGCCGTCATATTAGTATTATTCATTCGGGTTCCCCAGATTCATCACAGTCATTGCTTTTACCTTTTTTTTATTAACAAATGCGCCTGAAATCATCCTCAAATCGTCGTCATTGTATTTGAAGCAATATGACAGAAATAAAGGTAAAAGCAGAGAAGAACTCGATGCCGTCATGTTAGTAATGTCCTTTCGGGTCCCCCAGAACGAGCACAATTATTGCTTTTATCTTTTTTTATTAACAAATGCGCCTGTAATCATCCTCAAATCCTCGTCGTTGTATTTGATGCGATACGACAGAAATAAAGGTAAAAGCAGAGAAGAACTCGATGCCGTCATATTAGCAATGTCCATTCGGGTCTTTCAGAATTTGCACAATCATTGCTTTTATCTTTGTTTGTTAAGAAATGCGCCTGTAATCATCCTTAAATCGTCGTCATTGTATTTGAAGCAATATGACAGAAATAATGGTAAAAGCAGAGAAGAACTCGACGCCGTCGTATTAGTAATGTCCATTCGGGTCCCCCAGAATCGGCACAATCATTGCTTTTATCTTTGTTTATTAAGAAATGCGCCCGTAATGATCCTTAAATCCTCGTCATTGTATTTGATGCGAAATGACAGAAATACAGGTAAAAGCAGAGAAGAACTCGATGCCGTCATATTAGCAATGTCCATTCGGGTCTTCCAGAGTTTGCACAATCATTGCTTTTATCTTTGTTTGTTAAGAAATGCGCCTGTAATCATCCTTAAATCGTCGTAATTTTATTTGATCCAATATGACAGGAATAAAGGTAAAAGCAGAGAAGAACTCGATGCTGTCATATTAGCAGTGCCCAGTCGGGTCCCCTAGATTCATCACAATTATTGCTTTTACCTTTTTTTATTAACAAAGGCGCCTGAAATCATCCTCAAATTGTCGTCATTGTATTTGAAGCAATATGAGAGAAATAATGGTAAAAGCAGAGAAGAACTCGATGCCGTCATATTAGCAATGTCAATTCGGGTCCCACAGACTCATTACAATCATTGCTTTTACCTTATTTTTATTAACAAATGCGCCTGAAATCATCCTCAAATTGTCGTCATTGTATTTGAAGCAATATGACAGAAATAAAGGTAAAAGCAGAGAAGAACTCGACGCCGTCATATTAGTAATGTCCATTCGGGTCCCCCAGAATCGGCACAATCATTGCTTTTATCTTTGTTTATTAAGAAATGCGCCCATAATGATCCTTAAATCGGCGTTATTGTATTTGATGCGATATGACAGAAATAAAGGTAAAAGCAGAGAAGAACTCGATGCCGTCATATAAGCAATGTCCATTCGGGTCCCCCAGAATGAACACAATTAATGCTTTTATCTTTTTTATTAACAAATGCGCCTGAAATCATCCTCAAATCGTCGTCATTGTATTTGAATCAATATGACAGAAATAAAGGTAAAAGCAGAGAAGAACTCGATGCCGTCATGTTAGTAATGTCCATTCGTGTCCCCCAGAATGATCACAATCATTGCTTTTATCGTTGTTTATTAACAAAGGCGCCTGAAATCATCCTCAAATTGTCAATTTATTTTCAAGCAATATGACAGAAACAAAGGTAAACGCAGAGAAGAACTCGATGCCGTCATATTAGTATTATTCATTCGGGTTCCCCAGATTCATCACAGTCATTGCTTTTACCTTTTTTTTATTAACAAATGCGCCTGAAATCATCCTCAAATCGTCGTCATTGTATTTGAAGCAATATGACAGAAATAAAGGTAAAAGCAGAGAAGAACTCGATGCCGTCATGTTAGTAATGTCCTTTCGGGTCCCCCAGAACGAGCACAATTATTGCTTTTATCTTTTTTTATTAACAAATGCGCCTGTAATCATCCTCAAATCCTCGTCGTTGTATTTGATGCGATACGACAGAAATAAAGGTAAAAGCAGAGAAGGACTCGATGCCGTCATATTAGCAATGTCCATTCGGGTCTTTCAGAATTTGCACAATCATTGCTTTTATCTTTGTTTGTTAAGAAATGCGCCTGTAATCATCCTTAAATCGTCGTCATTGTATTTGAAGCAATATGACAGAAATAATGGTAAAAGCAGAGAAGAACTCGACGCCGTCGTATTAGTAATGTCCATTCGGGTCCCCCAGAATCGGCACAATCATTGCTTTTATCTTTGTTTATTAAGAAATGCGCCCGTAATGATCCTTAAATCCTCGTCATTGTATTTGATGCGAAATGACAGAAATACAGGTAAAAGCAGAGAAGAACTCGATGCCGTCATATTAGCAATGTCCATTCGGGTCTTCCAGAGTTTGCACAATCATTGCTTTTATCTTTGTTTGTTAAGAAATGCGCCTGTAATCATCCTTAAATCGTCGTAATTTTATTTGATCCAATATGACAGGAATAAAGGTAAAAGCAGAGAAGAACTCGATGCTGTCATATTAGCAGTGCCCAGTCGGGTCCCCTAGATTCATCACAATTATTGCTTTTACCTTTTTTTATTAACAAAGGCGCCTGAAATCATCCTCAAATTGTCGTCATTGTATTTGAAGCAATATGAGAGAAATAATGGTAAAAGCAGAGAAGAACTCGATGCCGTCATATTAGCAATGTCCATTCGGGTCCCACAGACTCATTACAATTATTGCTTTTACCTTATTTTTATTAACCAATGCGCCTGAAATCATCCTCAAATTGTCGTCATTGTATTTGAAGCAATATGACAGAAATAAAGGTAAAAGCAGAGAAGAACTCGACGCCGTCATATTAGTAATGTCCATTCGGGTCCCCCAGAATCGGCACAATCATTGCTTTTATCTTTGTTTATTAAGAAATGCGCCCATAATGATCCTTAAATCGGCGTTATTGTATTTGATGCGATATGACAGAAATAAAGGTAAAAGCAGAGAAGAACTCGATGCCGTCATATTAGCAATGTCCATTCGGGTCCCTCAGAATGAACACAATTAATGCTTTTATCTTTTTTATTAACAAATGCGCCTGAAATCATCCTCAAATCGTCGTCATTGTATTTAAATCAATATGACAGAAATAAAGGTAAAAGCAGAGAAGAACTCGATGCCGTCATGTTAGTAATGTCCATTCGTGTCCCCCAGAATGATCACAATCATTGCTTTTATCTTTGTTTATTAACAAAGGCGCCTGAAATCATCCTCAAATTGTCAATTTATTTTCAAGCAATATGACAGAAACAAAGGTAAACGCAGAGAAGAACTCGATGCCGTCATATTAGTATTATTCATTCGGGTTCCCCAGATTCATCACAGTCATTGCTTTTACCTTTTTTTTATTAACAAATGCGCCTGAAATCATCCTCAAATCGTCGTCATTGTATTTGAAGCAATATGACAGAAATAAAGGTAAAAGCAGAGAAGAACTCGATGCCGTCATGTTAGTAATGTCCTTTCGGGTCCCCCAGAACGAGCACAATTATTGCTTTTATCTTTTTTTATTAACAAATGCGCCTGTAATCATCCTCAAATCCTCGTCGTTGTATTTGATGCGATACGACAGAAATAAAGGTAAAAGCAGAGAAGGACTCGATGCCGTCATATTAGCAATGTCCATTCGGGTCTTTCAGAATTTGCACAATCATTGCTTTTATCTTTGTTTGTTAAGAAATGCGCCTGTAATCATCCTTAAATCGTCGTCATTGTATTTGAAGCAATATGACAGAAATAATGGTAAAAGCAGAGAAGAACTCGACGCCGTCGTATTAGTAATGTCCATTCGGGTCCCCCAGAATCGGCACAATCATTGCTTTTATCTTTGTTTATTAAGAAATGCGCCCGTAATGATCCTTAAATCCTCGTTATTGTATTTGATGCGAAATGACAGAAATACAGGTAAAAGCAGAGAAGAACTCGATGCCGTCATATTAGCAATGTCCATTCGGGTCTTCCAGAGTTTGCACAATCATTGCTTTTATCTTTGTTTGTTAAGAAATGCGCCTGTAATCATCCTTAAATCGTCGTAATTTTATTTGATCCAATATGACAGAAATAAAGGTAAAAGCAGAGAAGAACTCGATGCCGTCATATTAGCAGTGCCCAGTCGGGTCCCCTAGATTCATCACAATTATTGCTTTTACCTTTTTTTATTAACAAAGGCGCCTGAAATCATCCTCAAATTGTCGTCATTATATTTGAAGCAATATGAGAGAAATAATGGTAAAAGCAGAGAAGAACTCGATGCCGTCATATTAGCAATGTCCATTCGGGTCCCACAGAATGAGCACAATTATTGCTTTTATCTTTTTTTATTAACAAATGCGCCTGTAATCATCCTCAAATCCTCGTCGTTGTATTTGATGCGATACGACAGAAATAAAGGTAAAAGCAGAGAAGAACTCGATGCCGTCATATTAGCAATGTCCATTCGGGTCTTTCAGAATTTGCACAATCATTGCTTTTATCTTTGTTTGTTAAGAAATGCGCCTGTAATCATCCTTAAATCGTCGTCATTGTATTTGAAGCAATATGACAGAAATAATGGTAAAAGCAGAGAAGAACTCGATGCCGTCATATTAGCAATGTCCATTCGGGTCTTCCAGAGTTTGCACAATCATTGCTTTCATCTTTGTTTGTTAAGAAATGCGCCTGTAATCATCCTTAAATCGTCGTAATTTTATTTGATCCAATATGACAGAAATAAAGGTAAAAGCAGAGAAGAACTCGATGCCGTCATATTAGCAATGTCCATTCGGGTCCCACAGACTCATTACAATCATTGCTTTTACCTTATTTTTATTAACAAATGCGCCTGAAATCATCCTCAAATTGTCGTCATTGTATTTGAAGCAATATGACAGAAATAAAGGTAAAAGCAGAGAAGAACTCGACGCCGTCATATTAGTAATGTCCATTCGGGTCCCCCAGAATCGGCACAATCATTGCTTTTATCTTTGTTTATTAAGAAATGCGCCCATAATGATCCTTAAATCGGCGTTATTGTATTTGATGCGATATGACAGAAATAAAGGTAAAAGCAGAGAAGAACTCGATGCCGTCATATTAGCAATGTCCATTCGGGCCCCCCAGAATGAACACAATTAATGCTTTTATCTTTTTTATTAACAAATGCGCCTGAAATCATCCTCAAATCGTCGTCATTGTATTTGAATCAATATGACAGAAATAAAGGTAAAAGCAGAGAAGAACTCGATGCCGTCATGTTAGTAATGTCCATTCGTGTCCCCCAGAATGATCACAATCATTGCTTTTATCTTTGTTTATTAACAAAGGCGCCTGAAATCATCCTCAAATTGTCAATTTATTTTCAAGCAATATGACAGAAACAAAGGTACACGCAGAGAAGAACTCGATGCCGTCATATTAGTATTATTCATTCGGGTTCCCCAGATTCATCACAGTCATTGCTTTTACCTTTTTTTTATTAACAAATGCGCCTGAAATCATCCTCAAATCGTCGTCATTGTATTTGAAGCAATATGACAGAAATAAAGGTAAAAGCAGAGAAGAACTCGATGCCGTCATGTTAGTAATGTCCTTTCGGGTCCCCCAGAACGAGCACAATTATTGCTTTTATCTTTGTTTGTTAAGAAATGCGCCTGTAATCATCCTTAAATCGTCGTAATTTTATTTGATCCAATATGACAGGAATAAAGGTTAAAGTAGAGAAGAACTCGATGCCGTCATATTAGCAGTGCCCAGTCGGGTCCCCTAGATTCATCACAATTATTGCTTTTACCTTTTTTTATTAACAAAGGCGCCTGAAATCATCCTCAAATTGTCGTCATTATATTTGAAGCAATATGAGAGAAATAATGGTAAAAGCAGAGAAGAACTCGATGCCGTCATATTAGCAATGTCCATTCGGGTCCCACAGAATGAGCACAATTATTGCTTTTATCTTTTTTTTTATTAACAAATGCGCCTGTAATCATCCTCAAATCCTCGTCGTTGTATTTGATGCGATACGACAGAAATAAAGGTAAAAGCAGAGAAGAACTCGATGCCGTCATATTAGCAATGTCCATTCGGGTCTTCCAGAGTTTGCACAATCATTGCTTTTATCTTTGTTTGTTAAGAAATGCGCCTGTAATCATCCTTAAATCGTCGTAATTTTATTTGATCCAATATGACAGAAATAAAGGTAAAAGCAGAGAAGAACTCGATGCCGTCATATTAGCAGTGCCCAGTCGGGTCCCCTAGATTCATCACAATCATTGCTTTTACCTTTTTTTATTAACAAATGCGCCTGAAATCATCCTCAAATTGTCGTCATTATATTTGAAGCAATATGAGAGAAATAATGGTAAAAGCAGAGAAGAACTCGATGCCGTCATATTAGTAAAGTCCATTCGGGTCCCACAGAATGAGCACAATTATTGCTTTTATCTTTTTTATTAACAAATGCTCCTGAAATCATCCTCAAATCGTCGACATTGTATTTGAATCAATATGACAGAAATAAAGGTAAAAGCAGAGAAGAACTCGATGCCGTCATGTTAGCAATGTCCATTCGGGTCTTCCAGAGTTTGCACAATCATTGCTTTTATCTTTGTTTGTTAAGAAATGCGCCTGCAATCATCCTTAAATCGTCGTAATTTTATTTGATCCAATATGACAGAAATAAAGGTAAAAGCAGAGAAGAACTCGATGCCGTCATATTAGCAGTGCCCAGTCGGGTCCCCTAGATTCATCACAATTATTGCTTTTACCTTTTTTTATTAACAAAGGCGACTGAAATCATCCTCAAATTGTCGTCATCATATTTGAAGCAATATGAGAGAAATAATGGTAAAAGCAGAGAAGAACTCGATGCCGTCATATTAGCAATGCCCATTCGGGTCCCCCAGATTCATCACAATCGCTGCTTTTACCTTTTTTTATTAACAAATGCGCCTGAAATCATCCTCAAATCGTCGTCATAGTATTTGAAGCAATATGACAGACATAAAGGTAAAAGCAGAGAAGAACTTAATGCCGTCATATTAGCAATGTCCATTCGGGTCCCACAGAATGAGCACAATTATTGCTTTTATCTTTTTTTATTAACAAATGCGCCTGTAATCATCCTCAAATCCTCGTCGTTGTATTTGATGCGATACGACAGAAATAAAGGTAAAAGCAGAGAAGAACTCGATGCCGTCATATTAGCAATGTCCATTCGGGTCTTTCAGAATTTGCACAATCATTGCTTTTATCTTTGTTTGTTAAGAAATGCGCCTGTAATCATCCTTAAATCGTCGTCATTGTATTTGAAGCAATATGACAGAAATAATGGTAAAAGCAGAGAAGAACTCGACGCCGTCGTATTAGTAATGTCCATTCGGGTCCCCCAGAATCGGCACAATCATTGCTTTTATCTTTGTTTATTAAGAAATGCGCCCGTAATGATCCTTAAATCCTCGTTATTGTATTTGATGCGAAATGACAGAAATACCGATAAAAGCAGAGAAGAACTCGATGCCGTCATATTAGCAATGTCCATTCGGGTCCCCCAGATTCATCACAATCATTGCTTTTATCTTTGTTTATTATGAAATGTGCCCGTAATCATCCTTAAATCGTCGTTATTGTATTTGATACGATATGACAGAAATAAAGGTAAAAGCAGAGAAGAACTCGATGCCGTCATATTAGCAATGTCCATTCGGGTCCCCCAGAATGAGCACAATTATTGCTTTTATCTTTTTTATTAACAAATGCGCCTGTAATCATCCTCAAATCGCCGTCATTGTATTTGATGCGATACGACACAAATAGCGGCAAAAGCAGAGAAGAACTCGATGCCGTCATATTAGCAATGTCCATTTGGGTCCCACAGAATGAGCACAATTATTGCTTTTATCTTTTTTTATTAACAAATGCGCCTGTAATCATCCTCAAAATAACCGAAAGTAAGGTAAAAGCGAACATAAGCTCGGGACAGTCATATCAGGGATTTCCGAACCCATCCCCCAGGACCATAATCATCATTATGGAATAACTGGTTTACGCCTTCAGAACCATCGCAGACATGTATTAATTATTTATTGTGTAGATAGAAATCGAATCGGCGCTCCAGGTAGAGGCACGGTCAACTTGTCTGAAAAAAATACCAAACTTGTTTTTGTTCCGATGTTCGGTACTTTTTAATTAATCATTAAAAACACCTTTTTCCAGTACGTTGTCGTGTTTTCATTTACGTCTTGTCAACGCAAAAAAATGACAAAGACACGTACTGTAGATTTTTATTCGAATCGAAATGTTTAATAACTCTAGAGATAATCGCTCGCCGTGGCGAATCATGATTTTGCACATCCAAAATGGCAAACAATCATGGCCGGCGATATCACGTAATATCAAATCGCGCGCCAAACAGTGCATTTCGGCAAACCTTCAACGCGCGTGCTCCCCATTTGCCCAAGATGTCAGAAATTAATAGCAGACGATTGATGAAACGTCAAATCACGCGTCAAATTTGGCGTTTCGACGACAGTTCGACGTGTGTGCGCTAAATCTGCATATCCAAGATGGTATCAGCTGACAATATCAGCTAACTAATCCGAAACGTCAAATAACGCGTTTTGACGTTTGACTATGCGTTCGGACCGGCGTAGCGTGCTCTCCGAACCCGAGTTCAGAGCGCGCTCGAAACGTGGCAAATGTCCACATTACGCACACGCGCCTGTGCACTCGTGCATCCTCATGCACGCACACGCTCACACAATGCTCGCAGTAATGAATGTGGGAAAAATAATACGCGTAATAGGAAAAAGTTTGTAAATTTTTCCTAATCTGTGTTAAATTTTTATTTCATAATGATGTGTCCACGAGCTGGAAACGAATTCCAAATTATTCAAAATATTATTTGCAGTACATGGAATTTTCGAACTTTTTCGAAATTGACCATATTCTCTGCAATGGACTCGGATGGGTACAAGTTCAGATTCCTTAGCTCATTCGTGGGTCAAGGGACTCTCAGCCACCTTCTTGTGACAGCCGAACATTCGGAAGTTGCAGCTGTAACGTACCAAGCTAGGACATCCTATAGCACGATCGCGTCTCACTTAAATCGTTTGTTTCACTCAAATTGCCACTTTACGGCGTACTTTTAACAATTTTTTCCACCATGGTGGCGGGCGCAAATCAAGTTTTCCGGGGTGCATTGTATTCGGCATTTAAAAAACTTCAATCTCATGTGCTCGGAATGTATTTTGCGTTTTTTTTCGCAGTGCCTTATTTCTTCTGGCGTACATGTTTCAAGACAAAAATCTGCCGTATTTTTTTCGAAGAAGGCTCGAAAAACCATTCAAAACCATATTTTTTTCAGACCCAAAATCTTCGCGCAAGGCCCTCAAAAAAAGCATGGCCACATTAAAATTGTCACCCTGTATGTAGAGAATGGAAAAGTACGGATACGGATTTTTTCTTTTTCCGATATCTCACAATTAAGGGGTTGAAACTGCCCGTCGATTTTTTTGCCGAGAGCATCGTATTATCAGCTAGCCTTTTGGCATTTCGGTCTAAATTCACGTCAATATACGTTCGTGTTATGACGCAATTGCATATTTGTAACATTCCAGCCCCTCCCCCCCAACGGTCCCCCTCTCGAAAGGCAAACGTTCAAAGTTCTTACCGTGCGGCATGGACGAAAATTTGTAGAAATAAAAATGGGTTACAAAGAAAGTACAATCAGTCAAAAGAGTCAATACACATTTTCTCGTTTTGGCGGAACGACACTCTTAAGGGGTCAACGCACCCTTAACAACTTCGTTCTTTCTATCGCTCGTGAACGAGCCGAAATAAAAATAAAGTCCGATAAGAAAAAATGTTGTATTCTTCGACTACTAGACGTTGATGATGATAATGATGAGTACAGCAATAAATGGCGTGTTGTTTATTGCAATAATTCGTGAATTACTTGTGAAAAATCACTCTTCAGTTTTCCACTAATATGGGCAGAGGCAAGGATCGCAATCACGGACTGACTTCGTGCTTCGGGAAGCAACTGGATTACAATTGTATATTTACGAAGAAATTCTCCCCCGCCATGTACTGCCTTTGAAGATTACAACACAATCGGAAAAGTGTTCTCACGCTTACTCATTTAGGAAATGTTTTTTTATGGATTATACTTATTACAATAATGATAGTCATGATAAAAGTGTTTGAAACAAAGAGATTTCTTACACCACGCACAAGTGATAATAGCTGCTTCGCCGCATATATCGCATGTCGGTACATTTTGTGAAAAGCAAAATTCTACCGGATTTTCAAAGTTTGGTGGTCTTTCTTCTTCGTATCCGCTTTTGTACCACGCATATTTGAAAAGATTTGTAAACCGTGGAGAAGAAAACTGGTTGTGTATAAGAGATTGTAATTTAACAATATTGTCTCTCAAATGCAGATTGACGTCGTAATTGTATAATATTACTGCGTCAGAAAAGTGTTTGGCGAAGTTCTTCCATACACGGAAGCCATAAACATCAAGGGGCTGTATCATTCCAGTCGTACCTGCGGGAATTACTAATTATCATATGGACTTATTGTCTACTGAACTAATGAAATTGGTGCAATATATTTTCCTGCTGGAATGGTTAAAACTTTAATATCTTTCCCTTACATATACATTTCTTTAAATGCAGTTGGACATTGACCGCTCAAAGAATCTAGAAGCATTACCGATTTTGGACCCGTATTGGAAAATATACTTCTTGGAACCATCGCTTGGAACCATCGCTTTCGAAGCCAAAAGAAATATATTTTCGGCTCTGAACATAGTTTGTTCTAATCGAGGACCAAATTTGCCAGTAGGTTCGTTTAAAACGATCAACATAGGTGTCAAAAGCTTGCCACTCGCAGAAACCAAAGGCTGTATAATATAACTGTGTGTTGTTGATGTTTTCGATTGCACGACTGCCTCAACGGATTTCTGCCCTTCTTTCGCCAATGTGCGGCCTGTATGTAGCTCTAAATTGAATCCACTCTGATCACAATTAAATGTGTTTTCAGCCCCAACGTTGGCTATGTTGACTTTCACCATTTCTATAAAATCGGTAACTTTGTTTTGAAGTGTATCAGCTTTTAATAATTGTTGTTTTGTTACATATTTAGTAATCTTCCGTGACACAATTCCATGTTGGTTTTTGAATGTCCTTAGCCAAGAAGCGGATGCTTGGAAATTTACGGCTGGTATTTCTATAATTTCCCATGCACGTAAGGCTCATCGTCGAAGATCTATATCATGGACAGTAGGGTGTGCGGAAAAAAATCGATACTTTTTTTTTCGGTTGCATCCACCAAAAAAAGGTGAATTAAGGTAAAAAATGAAGAATCCTCGAAGGAGAGCTCACAAAAAAATTATTTCGAATGGCGCATTGCATTTGAATATTTTCCATAAGAATAACACAGGAAAATATTGGCACTTCTGAACGTCGTAGTAAAACTCTTCAGAAAAAAATCTCACAAAAATGTCATTAAGATATTCTGATAGAGAATTGAATTCCCTTCCTACGAGTTCCTACGAACAATTAGCTTAGAACAACCGTTCAAGTGGTATCGCTGTCTGAAATTAATTTTTTTATTTAAGCGACGTGCGCGCCATGGCACACGCTGCAAGTGATTTTGCACTCGTAGTGCAAAATCACAAGCTTCACACTAAGGCCACGAACGGGAAACCGCTACATTTTCCCCTCATTTTGGCCTCGAATCAAGATCTGTCACTGCTACAAAATTTCATTCGTTATTGCAAAGTGAATCCTGTAGTAGGGGAGGCTGCCTCGAAAAAATTAGCTAGTCACTTGTGGTACTTTAACGAGAAAATTGTTGCTTTGTCGTTTTTTGACAATGCTGTGCCGATAAGTGTGAAGGCAAAAATGGTACAAGCTCTACAATCTCGAGAAAAATCCAAAAATCCTTCCGAGTGAGTAATTGTTAAAAAAAGTGATTGGGAAATGGTGCTGAAAAAAGACATAAGCGATTTCGTCATTCAAGAATCCTTATTTCTTTTCCAGCAATTCAATTTACCTCATGATTTTTTGAGAGTAAATATTGAATTATGGCAGGAAAATGCCCTTTATTTAAGTTGCTTAGGTTTTTTTATCCCAAAAGTCGTTAATAACGTAGCCGAACGTCGTGTCACTTTGATAGAAGCATATAACGGTTCATTAACAAAAAACGAAGAGCAGCTACAATATTTATTGGGCGTAGTGCAAAATCATCGACAGAAATACCCTAATTGCAACAAACAGACTCTTAAGAAAAGGAACGATGATTATCAAGCATTATAATGTAAAAACAAATTATTTTATCTTATTAAACCAAATTAATTGAATAAAACATTTCGAAACACGATCAATGATGGACGTCGTTTCTTTTATATTTTTTGTTGTACTTGATTCTTTTTTGTATCTGAGAAATATTTTGAGAACGATTCCATGCAAATTGTATTTTAGAGCAGAATAGTCTCTACAAAAAAACCCCAAAAAGTTTTTTCGTAAAGCCAAAAATTCGATTTTTACAGCATTTCGAATTATTATTTTTTTTTCTATTAATTCAATTTCAGACAGCGATTCCACTTGAACGGTTGTTCTGAGCTAATTTTTCGTAAAAACTTTTTTGTTGGAAACTCGTTTCTCCATGAGAATATGTTAATGACATCTTTGTGTGATTTTTTCTTGACGAGTTGCACTACCACATTCAGAAATCCCAATATTTTCCTGGGTTATTCTTATGGAAAATATTCAAATGCAATGCGCCATTCGAAATAATTTTTTTGTGAGCTCTCCTTCGAGGATTCTTCATTTTTTACCTTAATTCACCTTTTTTTGGTGGATGCAACCGAAAAAAAAAGTATCGATTTTTTGACAGGCAGCCTTTTGTCCAAAGCATCATTAAAATTGTTTAACGTGTAGTGAGCTATCTTTGTTAACTTTTCTTTGTAGGTGCCACCCTTATTTATACTATGGTACCGCCGGCTATGATACCACCGGCGCAACTGCGGCTCTGATTTCACCTTTTTTAATTTCGTTTGAACACATGATAACTTTCGATTCCCATTTGCCCCGGATCTCCAGTAATCTACAGCTCTTGTCTTGTATTCGTAACTCAATTCTTCTATATCTTGGGTACATACATTTTCATCAATTTTTGGATCTAGGTATCGTTGTCCGTGCCAATCTCGCTCACTGTCATCTTCTATTGTGGCTGCTTCATGAATTTCATTTGGTGACAGAAAATCCAAACCAGTTTCGACTTCCATTTTCATAGGTTGATCCATCGCTTCAATGATCATGTTTTCTAGATCCTTACTGAACTGCTTTTCCTGTTTGGTGATTGGAGTGCGAGGCAAATTCATAGCACTTATCGCTATGGATAGAAGTTGAATAACATTCACCGGATTAACGTAGATTTTTATTTGTATTTCGAACTCAAAATGTATGGCTGGCTTCTCCGTCGTAACTGCAGCAATAATGATCGTTGGTGAATTTATATGACTTGAAACCCAATTGATAAATACACACGAAAAAAACAACGACGACACACGCTATTACCAGAGCTGCTATTAATCTTTAATAAGGGGATTTCAAGGTTATCTTGAGAGCCGCTCTTTGCACCGTAGAGCCGCTGAGAGCCGTTGAGAGCCGTTGAGAGCCGCTCTTTGCACCGTTCAAGGTTATCTTGAGAGCCGCTCTTTGCACTCTTTGCGAAGATTTATTTCTTTCGTTCATTGGTTCCGCTGTTTGTGACATTAAAGTTAAAGATAAAGATTAATTTATGCTGCGTTATAAGCTGATAAAAATGTTTGCATCATTCTGTTTATGAGTTGCAGCGACAACCCAAAAACGCTGTAACCTCTGCAGATAATGCCTTCGATACGGTGAGCGGAGTGGAATTTCTTCGTATATATACAATTGTAATCCAGTTGCTTTCCGAAGCACGAAGTCAGTCCGTGATTGTGAGCCTTGCTTTTGCCCATATGAGTGGGAAACTGAAGAGTGATTTTTCACAAGTAATTCACGAATTATTGCAATAAACAACACGCTATTTGTTGCTGTACTCATCATTATCATCATGAACGTCTAGTAGTCGAAAAATACAACATTTTTTCCGTTCGAACTTTATTTTTATTTCGACAACGAGAAAATGTGTATCGACTATTTTGACTGATTGTACTTTCCTTGTAACCCATTTTTATTTCTAGAAATGTTCGTCCATGCCGCACGGTAAGAACTTTGAACGTTATTGCTGTACTCATCATTATCATCATGAACGTCTAGTAGTTGAAGAATACAACATTTTTCCCTATCGAACTTTATTTCTATTTCGGCTCGTTCACGAGCTATAGAAAGAACGAAGTTGTTAAGGGTGCGTTGACCCCTTAAGAGTGTCGTTCCGCCAAAACGAGAAAATGTGTATTGGCTCTTTTGACTGATTGTACTTTCTTTGTAACCCATTTTTATTTCTACAAATTTTCGTCTATGCCGCACGGTAAGAACTTTGAACGTTTGCCTTTCGAGAGGGGTACCGTTGGGGGGGGGGGGGCTGGAATGTTACAAATATGCAATTGCGTCATAACACGAACGTATATTGACGTGAATTTAGACCGAAATGCCAAAAGATTAGCTGATTATACGATGCTCTCGGCAAAAAAATCGACGGGCAGTTTCAACCCCTTACTTGTGAGTTATCGGAAAAAGAAAAAATCCGTATCCGCACTTTTCCGTTCTCTACATGTATGCAAATTTACATCCCAATCGATTAAAAATTCTCGGTCATACGGTTGAAAAAATTGCATTTTTGCAATAAACAATATGAAATTTGTTGCTATCTGCATCGTTCTCATCTCCAGTGTATAGTACACGAAAAAATAAACATTGTTGCAATTTGAAGTTTTTTCATATCTCGTACCGTTAAAACGTTATCGATGAAAAACGAAAAACACCCTAATTTTCAAGGGTGCTTTTCAACCCTTAAAAATCGGGTTCCACCGATATAAAAAAATACGTGTCGCCTATTTTACCCATTCTACAGGCATGCCAAATTTTATCGAAATCGGAGACATCGACCTCGCAACGTTTCCTTGTTAGTAAAAGTGTTATCATTGCCAAGATGTTGAGGTTCTTATATTTTTTTTCTCGAAAAATCGCCCCTTTTGCTCTTTCTTTTGTTGGTGTGTATACAAATAAGCAGATATTTTTCTTATTTTTTGTGTTAAATACTCTGGAATAGTTGGTCAGGAATATTCAGCTGGATATTCAAATATCATTTTGATAAATATCATTAGGAAACCCTGGGAAATTAAATATTTTCCTGAATATTTCTTTAAAAAAAATTATTTTACTCAACTTTGACCTTCGGCGGTGGCAAAAAAGTACTAGGCTGCTACTGCGCATTGCATAAATAAACTAATTGTTTAATAGAGATTTTGGGAAGGTGTAACTACTTTTTTTCGTAAAAAAAAGTTGTAGTATTTTGTGCCAAAGGGGCTCATTTATACTGAAACCCTATTTTTGGATTTGATTTAAAATCACACTTTTTACCGATCACTGACATTCTGAATGATTAAATAACTTTGAAATTATTTCTTACGCTCAATTTAGTGTACTATATTAACAAACAGTACGGGTGCAAGGGGATAATGTATAGTTGTTTGCTGTCTTGCTCTCATGATAGCTAAAGTAAGCGTCTGAACTCCAAGCAAACACTGTAAGCACGAAAACAACACAGCGAGTAGGATTCTTAACGCTCTTTTGTGCGCATTTCTCCTTATGTCAATAAGGAGAGATGCGCACAAAAGAGCGTTAAGAATCGTACTCGCTGTGTAAGAGACAGAAAAAAATTACTCAGCCTCTTAATTCAGCTATCGTGAGTGCAAGACAGCGAACAACTTTACCCGCAAAAAAGAGAGAGATGCCAATAGTCCCACTATTTGTCCATCATCGATTGACATCATCTATCCCAAAAAAGTGAAGTTAGGCAGTAGTATTCTCTCGTACTCGTATAGTTTGTTGCTATTAGTAGACTAAATTAAGCGCAAGTAATAATTTCAACCTATTTAACAATTTAGCATGCCAGTGATCGGTAAAGAGTATGATTTTAATTTAAGTCCGAAAATCGGATTAAAGTGTGCATCTGCCCCTTTGGCACAAAAATAGCTATAACTCTATTTTCAAGAAAAAAATATAGTCAGTATCACATCTTTCTAAAATCTCTATCGAACAGGTAATTTATTTATGCAATGTGCAACGGCAGCCTAGTACATATTTTTCACCGTCGGAGGCCAAAGTTTAGTAACTCTTTTGTGCTCCGTCCACCAGTTTTTTCTGTTCACTACTTCGCATATCTTAACCTTATAGACGTCATTTGTGCACATTTTTATGTCCACACACAACCATCGTCACATTATGATTGAACGTATTAAATACGCTCGTAGAAGATGCTTGCTTTTTTGAAATAACAAGTAGCCAAAATGGAGCCAATGTTTTGAAGGTGCCCTTTTACGTTTTTGTAACACGGTCCTTAAATCACTCGGGACGTACGATATAAACGCTAAAATACCATGCATCACTGTCCATTTTACATATTTAACCCGGCGTGTGTACACTATATTTTTCGGTGCACGGTGTGTACACTGGGTACTTTAAGGAACACTCGAGTTTACAAAGTTTTTTTGGCTTCCAAAAAATCTGAAAAAATTCTGAGTTACTTATTGAAGTGTCTACTACATGGCCCAGCAGCTACCTAACTCAAAAGTTAAAAACCGTTGTTAATAAAAATAAAACAATCGTCTCAAAAGTGGTAAAACGGAATTTTGTTAACAAATTCGTAACTCTACAATAAACAAATATAAAAGAAAACGGTTCTAGGGTTTTGTAGCTTAGACTATGAACTTTCAAAAGAATATAGTATTTTTTGTGTGGGTTCCAAAAAGTTGAATTATTTGAGCACCTGAAAGTGGGGAATATTTTATGGATCCATGCATGTCATAAAATAAACGAAAAGGTAATTTTACGATACAAAAATGATTTTTTATTATTCAAAATACAAAGAAATGATACATTAAAGATAATCATCTGAAAAACCGAAATTACTGTGCGCAATTGTTACAGAAATGGAGTCGATGGTCCTCGCAAACCGGCGTTTCGCACAAGACGCAACAGTAAAGTGTTTTCTTGTTCTCTTTCCAATTACAGACAGAACAGCTTTTCCGTTTTTCTAGTTTCCCCGTCCTTAAGGGTCCACGTTCATTAACTCCGAGAATATCGGTAATGAGGCTTCTAATATTTGTCCGTAAGGTGGATTTTTGTAAACGCGCCTCTAAATGTGGCTTCAACATACTTTGAATCAATTGTTTAGTAAAAGTGCGACGAATCAACGTGGGGTTGGCTTCTCGCAAATTATATAATATTGCGCTGTTCACTCCTGCCTGATCCAGCATCCCGTAAAAGAAGCGCATAGGCCATCGTTTGGTGATTCGGCTTGTCGTATAATTCTTACACAGCTCGTCAAACGTGTCCGTTCCACCTTTCGTAACGTTGTAAAAACCTACGATTTCTGGCTTGCCGATTTTTTCATCGATTCGGCCGGCTTTATGCAAGCTGGATAATAGCACAACTACCTTGTTTTTTTTCGGGCAGTAGGAAAGTAGCGTCATTCCATCGACGTAAGCGTACCGCACCGTGCCGGCAGCAGCTGATTGTGTAAACGTCGTTGGTATTTCGGGCTTGTTTTTTCGCAACGTGCCCACCATTGTCAAGGAGTAAACGTGCTTCATCTCTTGAACAATCTTCACGGACATGAACCAGTTGTCGCAGGTTACGTTGCGTTGAGAATGGTGGATCTGCTCAGTCAATTTCTTGATACAATAATTCGGTACGGTGTCACCTGCGGCTGTTGTTACCCTTCCAACATAAGGTTCAGCGTTTAACAGGTACGATGTTTGTGCGTCGTTGCAGGTGACAATTTTTATTCCGTATTTATCCGACTTATTAGCAATGTAAACTCTTGCTCCAAAACGGCCACGAAATCCAAGGAGTTGTTCATCGATCGTACAGTTAGACGATGGCGAATAGTATTTTTTGCAATTCGCAATGAATACATCCCACAGATCTTTTATGGGGGCTAAAGCGTGTTCTTTTCTTCTTGCATTTCGCGTATTCTTGTCGTCGAACCGAAGATTTTCCAGAAGGTACTGAAATCGACGTTCTGACATTACAGCTCGGTACAAGTTATACCCGAACTCAGGATTCCACAGATCTTCCAAATTGCTGTGATTGTTCTTCTCCATACCGGCAAAATACAACAACCCGATGAAAGCTTTTAGTTCGACTATATCGGTGTTTTTAGCAAACGTAGGATTGTTTGCGTTTGCTTCTCGTTTTCGATCGATTTCTTCATTGGTGTGCTGAACAATCATTTCGAGCATTTCTTGAGTAAATAATAGGGTCCAAGCTTCCAAGGGTGTTGTGATATTTTTCGCTTCCCCTTTTGCTGACGGCAAGTACACTCGAAGTGAATGGCGTCCTCTCGTTTCAGGTGCATTCAGCGACCACCGGAAATTGTTTTTGCCTTTGATAATTGATCTTCGACGACCTGCCTGTTCTGGTTTTTCCTCAGGTTCGTTAGTTTCCGCTCTTTCGTTGGCTCGTTGTCTTTTTGGTCGGTCGAAATCATGGTCTTCGTCGCAATCTTATTCGCTGGGTATGTCGTCGTGAATCTCTTCTCCGTCGGGTTCATTGTCACTTTCCTAATCGTAAAAACATTGAGAACCACGGTCGCGTAAGCTGTACATAATCTGGGATGAGCTCCTTTCACCCATTTTCAAAAACTGCTAGAAAGAATGGAAAAACAACTGACTGATACGTCAAAAATACACAAAAAGTTTTTTTATGGAGGTTAAAGTTCGTAAACAAAGGCCGCAACAGCGTCAAATACATGTGTAGTGTATCTATTCCATAGGATTCTACAACATGCAACATTTATTTCAGTATAAAAAAAAACAGAAAAACTACGAAAACGAAAAATACAACACCATCCACTTACCTTCGAAAATATTGACGCGGTGTGTACACTGACCCTTTCAGGGAACGGCAGCGACTTACACTCACTGGCGTTTCTAGGTAAAATGCCGGAACCGGCGGTCCCTTAGGCATTTAGTCCCTACTACGACCTAGATTTTTTAGGGAGGGTAACCGGAGCCTGCCCTCTATCGGCAAGAAAGAATTTTGAGTTCGAAATTTCAACTGTTCCTTTAAAGTCCCAGTATACACACGCCGGGTTAATCTTTATTGGTGTTTTTATACATTATCCTATACGGAATGTTTAATCTTCTAAACTGTAATATATCAAATATTCAAAATGATGAAAGTGTCGGTTGAGAGTTATCAGTTGAGCAGGATGATGGAAAATGCATCATTTGAGTTTGTACCCTGTCATTTTGGTCAACCGGTTGTAAAAGACAGTTGAGTCAACGTAAAAGTTCAACGGTTGAATTTGGACAGCTTCTCAACTGTTCATCTTTAAAAGTCGACCATCCTGCGTTTTCTGTGGATGGTTGACTCGACGGTTGACTGGATGGTTGACTCGGAGGTTGACTGGATGATTGAATCGACGGTTGATTGGATGGTTGACTCGACGCAATATATTTAATGATGAATCAAATTATACTGTCATGATAATTAAATTGATAATGTGCGGAGAATTGAGTAATCAAACACAGGGAGGGGGGGGGGGGGGGCGAGAGAAAATCCGCAGCAGATCGTGCGACGGAGTGAGACAACCATCCAGCGAAAACAAAATGGCCGCGGTTAAACAACCGTTGAATCAACCATTAGGATTTTTTTTACGGTCGACTTTATAGTTGTGAAGCTGTCCAAATTCAACCGTTGATATTTTCGGTTGACTTTGCAGTTGCCAAAATTGCTAGGGTACAGGTAAGTAAAATTCTACAACTCAAAAACTATCTTCAATGTTGATATATGAGCGATATTAATATTGCATACAGGTAAGTAAAGTTCTACAATTCAAAAACTATTCCTGTTGTTAATGTATAAGCAGTATGTATAACCTACACCGTTTAACGATGACGGAAATATCATCTACTACTTCAATTCTCATCATAATGCGTTTATTAACAGGGACCTATATAGCATGCGCCCCATTTTGTTGTACTTTTCGACGTCTTCGCCATTTTGTTGTAGTTTTCGTTTTGTCGGCGATGAGTTTTCTTTTGATAATAAAGAGAACTTGTTTAATTTTACATCCAGTATGTATGAGGCTTCATAAAGCTGCACAGCGTTGCAATGATAAACTTACGAATTCTTCGAAGTTTCTTAGAAGACTTCTTATTTTTGTAAATACTTTTATAGACACAGCACTGTAAAGACAACAATTTTGGAACTATTTTCAAATACCCCGCTCCGGAGATAATTTTTTTTTAAATACGCCCAGACACTGTTGCAAAAACCAAAAAATTTTAAAACGCTCTTAGACACAGTGCTACAGCGACAGAGTATTGTAAATACTCTCGCAGACATTGCGTTGCAAAGGTACTATTTTTGAAAATTTCTTTCAGACACTAACTGTGAAGATGCAATTTAGAAAATACCCCTAGGCACAGTGCTGCGAAGCTAACAAATTTGGAAACGCTCTTATCCACAGTGCTGTGGAGTTGAAGTTTTGCAAATACGCATAGACGCAGCACTGCGCAGATCAAGTTTTATACTCCCAGATACAGCCCTGCGAAGGAAATGTTTTGATAATGCTCTATGACACAGCGCTGTAAATATAAAGTTCTGTAAATACCCCAACAGTCTTGCAAAGGCACCATTTTTGAAAATCTCTTTCAGACACAAACTGCAAAGATGCAATTTAGAAAATACCCCCAGGCACAGCGCTGCGAAGGTAAAAATTTGGAAACACTCTTAACCACAGTGCTGTGAAAATGAAGTGTTGGAAATACGCATAGACACGGCACTGCATAGATAAAGTTTTATACTCCCAGATACAGCCCTGCGAAGGGAATATTTTTTATAATGCTCTATGACATAGCCCTGCAAATATAAAGTTATGTAAATACCCTAACAGATACAGTCTTGCAGACACGATTTTTGAAAATCTCTTTTAGACACAGACTGCGAAGAACACGTTCCTCATTTTCTTGAACAATTGCGCAAGCAACAAGACGCCGCACAATTCCAGCCGGGGCAAACTGACAGGTTTTATTGGTGCGACGCGTGATTTTGCGCACAATAAATGCACTGTGGTTTCACCTGATGCATTTGTTCATCTCAAGTAGAGGCAGGCTCCGTACGCCAACGTTAATGCGTTGCAGAATCCGTGTATTTCGATACAGATCGGGTCATTGCAAACAGTTTGCCAAGTTATTTTAATATCGTTAATTTCGGTGATATTATTTTTGTACTTCAACCATTGGGTATGAAGCTTCATTGGGAGTCCTTCGTTCCATCTTAGCTGCAATCACCACAACTGTTGGAGGAGAAGTCTCAACTTAACGGTGCCGGCCGTATAAGACCGAGAGGATCAAACAGTTGTGCTGCGAAAGATAAGATCACCCGTTTGGTCGGTCGTTCGTCTCGATTTATTTACGCTATCCTGTAACGTAGCTCATTGTACTTGGGATGCCAGCGGAAGCCTTGTAGTTTTGTTTCTTCACCCATCGCGCGGGAAATCGGTATGCTGCTGTTCTCGTTCTCGTCCAGCACGGCTTGTGAGTTGGAATTCCATTTGCGCAAGGGAAGTCGAGCCGTTTTCAAAATTTGCGTGATTTCGAGCTTACGTTCGCGGAGCTCTTCCACTGATGCTTTTCGTGCGATCAGGTCATATACACGGTCATATACACGGTTTGCGGTGACCAACATTGCGGCGAAGTGGATCATCTGAAGAAAAAAATGCGGATGGATTTATTCAAATATAAGTATAAACTAGTCTTTAATCGAAGGATTTTAAAAAATATTCATTTTTCACAAAATGGCGGACAGTCAAAGTTAATGGTTCGACTTTAACGAAAAAAAACGGCCGTTTTTTGGCTATAAAACGACCATTTTTTACGAAAAAAAAATCGAACGAGTAAAGACTACATTTTTATGTATTAAATAAGCCTGCAAAATTTCAAGAAGATCGGTTCAAGATCGGATTTCAAGAGGATCAGTCATTAGTGTTCGAGTAATCTTGGTCACCGACTTCAGAAATGCCATTTTGAGAAAAACGCGTTTAAAGTTTCAATTTCCGGTCGTTTACACAACGGATTCTTCTCTTTCAACGCTCATATCTCAGTCAATTTTGTTCGGATCGAATTGATATTTTCAGGACATATTCTCAGATACTTATACTTCAAAAAACTGAAATAAAAAAAAATCGATTTTTTCAAAATCGCAAGTGCGGGTAACCCCCTAACATTGTGATCTGTGACCTCACTGGTTCGTTGTACGCGATTCAATTGAGTGCCAACGCAGTCAGCCAACGCATCTTTGATATCTAATTCGCGAATTTTATCCTGACATTTATTAAACTCGATAAGCAGATCTTCAGCTCTTTCTAGCCGAATCTTCAGCGCTTGTTGAGTTCCGGCCTCCGGCGCATACGCATTAACAAATTGTCTAAATCGAGTTAATTTTGCCTTAATACCTGCGCGTGTACGCTTTAAGGCCGCAATAGACGCTGCCATGTTTTCGTATGTACAAGTAGAAATACCTTCGATTGAAGCGTGTCTGCGCCGTCTCACAGTTTTCAAGGAACGAAATGAGATGTAAAACGGAAGGGATGGAATTACAAATACGAACGATACCTTGGCTTAACACGTGTTGTGAGTACGTATGCTCAAAGTCGCACGCGCACCTCCGATGAGATTCGCTATTGTTCGCCGTTTTGTGTATCGTGCCTCCGACGAAACTCGCTTGCTCGGACGCTTGGTCTTGGCTAATTGGTCTTGGTCTTGGTCTTGGGCTTGGCTAATTGTTGATCGTCTTTTTCTTGCTGCTCGCCGATCTCACGGCGAGGTGTCAGAACTCTTGGATGGATTTCTCGCTGCTCGCCGATCCCACGACGAGGCGATTATTTTTATATACGATACGTGCACGCCACGATTTCTAACGACGCGATGCGCGAACGGCAGATGAATATTCAGTTTTCGATGATTTCGTACGAACAGAAAACTATTTTTTCGTAATTCGGCTCGAATGACCATTTATTCAGTTAGGAAAAGTAATAACTTGACCACTGTGTGCCTTTTTTCTTTAATTGTTTATTGACTAAATGCGAAGAGCGATGTCATAGCTCATTGGGTCTCTGGTAGGGATGTTCCGATACTAGAAAATATAAGTAAAGTATCGATACTTTCCTTTCGATACCAAGTACTTATGGTATCGATACATTCTTCCGATACTTGCTTGGTATCGAAACCAAAAGCACTTGTATCGAATTGAGAAGTATTTGTATGCTGGTCGAGGTTTCGAGCCTACGCCACCGGCCGTGGTGGCGCCGTAGTTGGTCAGGCTCTGGCGGCTCTAGTGTCATTGGATAATTTTAACCAATAGCGCTACTCGATTGGCATCCATTACCAAACGCAATTGGTCGAGGCTTATAGAATGTATAATATTATCGTTGTGATATTCGGAGTCAAAATATTACGATACAAGTGAATACGAAAAAGTACTCTGTTCTTTATTTTCGATATCAAATACTTTTAGCATCGATTCATTCTAGCGATACTTATTCGACATCAAAAGAAACAAGGTACAGAATCGAATGCGACTAAGCGAACTTCACAATTTCTGAACACCATCCTAGCAAACAAATTACAAGAACGAACAATTTTTATGTATGTGTATTTTTAATATTTTATTCAATGAGCGAACCGCTCATTGTTTACGCCGGGCTGGCAACGCGGCGAGCGGCGTCGTTTCCATTCTCACAATCAGCTCTCTCCTCTCTCTCTCTCTCTCTCTCCCTCTTAATTATTTTTTTTCTCTTAAATATTTTCATCGATTAATAAAGATGATAATAGAAGAAGATAATACTTCCACTTACTGTTTATTAATACATGTGTGGTTCCCAAATATATATCTCCCATTATCCCATATAGTCCCATAACAAATTGTAAAAGGTATCGATATGAGTAGGCATCGATACTTTGAAGGTACTCATATGAGTAGAATCGAAATTTTTTCCAAATACTAGTTATGTGAGTAGGTATCGATACCTTGTGGGTATCGGAACATCCCTAGTCTCTGGTCATCTCTGGTTCCTTTATTTTTCTTTCAACAACATCTTCTTTTGTTAACTGACCTTAGCAACGATTCTTTCTTATCGTAATAACGTGAACACATCACATGCATCGGCGCGTACATTCGCCGTTACTTTATCTGTAATGACAAACGACATATGCCGAACTACAAGGAGCTACAAACGTTTCAGAGGCGTATACATACGTCATTTGTAGTCTACTTTATTACTAAAAACAAAAATGTCTTCCTTCAATTGCTGAAACAATTTTTTCAGGTGATTTCTTCCATTGTATCTAATTTCCCTGCACCCACAAACTATAAAGATGGAACTAAAGGGTGTCTTAAAATAACCTGATATTTTAATTGATTAATAAAACGTATTATTTATTTGAAAAGTACGAATATGTTTATCATAATACAAGGTACATAACATGGAGGTTATGTGTGGAACACAATATCCGATAAATGGCCGCCTCGTCCCTGTTTGCAAACGTTCATTCTTTTGACGAGATTTTCAATAACATTTTGGCATAATTGCGCACTAATTTGATTAAGGGGGAAATATACACCTACATGGTCGAGGTCGAGGATTTAAAAGCTATGAACATTCCGTCGATCGACGTCGGAAAAGTTTGCTCGTTCGCCGTTAGTTTCGTGCAATTACAAACTATACATACGGATCAACAAACAACTGCAAAAGCTTCACAAGTGCGGACGTCGTTTGCAGTTCGCTAGTTGATCACTACATACGAACACTTCCTTCTAAAATCGTTAAAAAAATGTTTGCAGGTGATTTTATCGCGTCTTGTTAATTTCTCTGAAACAACAAACGATAAATACGGAACCACGAACAAGTACAAACGTTTTAGAAGCGCACGCAGCATTTGTAGTTAACAGTTTATTACTACAAACGGACAAATATTCATAAAATATCCGAGAAATTTCTTCATAGGTGCTTCTAAATGATTTACTGGTTTATAGTTAATTTCTCTGCAACTTCAAACGATAAACACGGAATTACACACGAGTACACACGTTTTAGAAGCGCGTGCGACGTTTGTACTTAACTAGTGCATGACTAAAAACAAACATCTTTCCAAAGTTTCCGACAAATTATTTCATGTGATTTTCTCGTTTTTAGTTAATTTCTCCGCGACTGAGAACAATTAATACCTCACTACAAACAACAACAAACGTTTGAGAAGTGCGCACATAGTTTCTTCTGCCTCTTTAGTAATGGAGAATTAGAATGCAAAGGAGAATCTGCTTAGGAAAATGGTAAAATATTATATTCTGGTAATGCCATCATTTTACTTCATGTTTTTTCATACCGTACATCTGCAAACTCCCATTTAGAACTTGCTTCAAAAACTGTTCTAGGCCGTGTTACGTACGGAACGGTACCCCGGGTGAGTCGAGTGGAATATTATTATTTTGTGGGCTGCTCTGCTCGTCCCATACGGGTCCGAGTTCTCTGGGAGGACAAAGCGGGGGGAGGGGTGCCAGAATGATTTGATGCTTCCGATTATAATGTGTTGGTTATTTATTAATAATAGCCGACGTACAATTTTGTTGACGCCTAAACGAGTACGCACACATAAACACACCACGCACGCTAATTTTAACAAAATAGAACCTGTAAATCGATAACAAAGTGATTTAACAGCGTGGCTTTTCCTTATGTTATTTTGGTAGAACGGAATTAGATTTAATAATTATTGCGTCTTAATCGTGTTGGTTTCGATTACGCACAAGTTTCACAATCCTGTGCAACCACTTTCGCACCGAATCCACTGGGGGATACTATCCACCTCCCAATTGTAAGGCAATTATGGTTGCTGCGGAACGCTTTGTGCGCGAGTAGGGACCCGTGCCCAGGAATCAACTAAGGGACGCGGTACTCGCGACCGTTTTGACGACCGAAGACTTACGGACGTGAACCCGTTAAGACGCGGGAGTCCAGGATCGCGACTTGCTTTCGACCGGAGTTACACCCCAACACCAGGTCACCTCCGTGGCTAGTTGGGAACTACCAATATTCACCACCACCGGGCCGACGTTAGCTTAGTGGCTATCACTCCAACGGGGATCTTGACAACGTCCACGGAAAGTTGCTTACTCGGGAAGTTCCACGGTCGAACTCCGCAGATCAGGCGGTGCTGGATCAGCGGAACTCGATCGGGTACATTCGGTCTCACTATCGGCGTTTCCACACCCGACACCGCACAAAGACGCGAGACGACGGAGTCATAAGAAAATGATGAAAGTTAAACCCCTTAATAAAATCCAATGATTGATATTAATAGAACAAAACATGAAAAGTTTACGGGGACGTGACAGCCGTTTCATCCTTCGATGTTGATTTTTTTCGGAAAAGAATGAAAACGGTGCAACTACAAACAGAAATACGTTTACAACTACGGAAGGTTTTACTTCCGGGAGATATTTTATTTTAGGTGGTCTGAATCTTTTCACTGAGCCACTACCAACGAATTTGATTTTAATACGATCTACTATAAACAAAAATCTTCGGAAATAATTTTTGAGAATCGAGATTGGAGATACTGGGCCAAGCTCACAGAGGTGCATCGTATGCGATTGTTGCGTGACTCCTACTGTCTAACAAAATGATAACATTAAATTGCGTCTAACCTGTGTTGATAAATTCATCCATTATTATGTTAGGTACTATTTTTACGTCTATCGTATAAGTTACTAGATCCCGACCCGACTTCTCACAGCAGGATTTTAAATTCGGAAGGATAGGCTTTTAGTAGTTTAGTAGCTTTTAGTGTTGGTTACAAGAAATATTCCGAAATCCTAGGTCACAGTGAAGATGGATTAGATGAGAATATAATTGACGTATAAGTAAAATGATGAAAGAACAGATACTAAATTTAGCTTAAAACAGCTGACAAATTCGCTGGGAACACGTATCAACATAGGCTTCATTTTGAATTTTGAATTCGGATTTTGTCGCTATGTGATTGGAAAAATAACTATTTCGGAATGATCGCAATACTTTAAAGTGGAAATACTCAATGCCACTTTCCTTCAGTTGACATTTTTATAGCACAATATTGTAGGAACGCAGTCGGTAACGGAAACGTCGCAAAGATTTTCTTCGCTCGTAGCCCACATTGGGTGTGATAGAAATTCTTTGTTTTAAGTAGCATTAAGTAGACTTTAAGTCTTATCCCCGTCTAACAACGATACCTCGGTCGATAGGGTACACGGACGTTTTTTTTTTTAATTTCCATTTTCCATCGATTAGGTGGTATATCCCAACAATATATTTACAAATTAATTACCACATGTGATGTCGCATACGCTTTTAAAGAGTTCGCCTGACAAATTTCAGCAGGTTAGATGATTTTTTATGAGAGCTCCGAATTTTCAGTAGAACCACACATGTAAGCAAGCTATAAAAATTTCTGGCAGATATGGCCCTCCGAAAAGGAAAAAAAAAATTAATGCATATGCATGAAAAATCCGTGTAACGTACAAACGACAGATTTTTTTAATGAGTGGTTTGAGTAAAATGTTTAAGGGATTATTCTGGCAAAGTCCGAATGGTTGGGAGGGAAACGTGTGAAGGCTCATGTCACACCCGCGGTTCCCCGAACTGAGGAGTCCAAAGCTGCACACGTATCATAAAAAACCCCATTAAGCTGATATCAGACGATGCCTAGAAGTAGAATTCTGTTGGGTACGTCGACATTATTTTAATTAATTTGAATTAAAGTATAATTACTTTCAAAATGTTTGAAAAGTAATCTGACATCCATTAAAATACAGTGTTTCACAAAGCTCGATAATCCGAGATATTTGGCGCGTAATATTCTCGTAATAATATGAAAATACAATATACAGAACGTTATCAAATCTGAAAGATTTATACTTACTATCTCTTGAACGAATTATTCCACACTTACTACAAAAGCTTTAGTTGATTGTAGTCACTTAAATATATTTTCTTAAAACATTTCAGGTTTTTTAAGCAACGGATTATGTACAAGAGTAGAAAGTTTGTTTGAGTTAGAGTAGTCGTAACGCAGCAGGAACTATTCTGTGATAAATGGCGGGTCATGACGAGATCATAAGGGGTTCTCCGGAGTTATATAAGTCATTACGGATACCTAAAAATTTGTTGGACAGCACCAGCGTTTTTAACCTGCAATTCTGTACACTAATACATCGAGCAGTCGGGCAACAGAAAAACGTACCAGATGAAAACGCATAAAACATTACAAAATAATGCCTCCATAAATTAATGAATAATCAATTCCAGGTCACTTGAAGGAGAAATTGAATTTCAATGTTGAAGATATGTGCAAGTTGCCCGTTGATGATCTGCGATGGCACGTGGATCATGCTATAAATCAGGTAAACGAAATATCTTCAAAACTAAACGTCTGACTTGCATGATTTTGAAAGAAACAAATGTCTGCTTTCATTCAGATCGTTAGCCCATTGAAAATGAAAGAACAGCTCGTCACTCAACTGAAGACGCAAATCGTTGATTTGGAAAGGTTCATAAACTATCTTCAAGGCGAAGTTAGTCCGGAATCGCTCGCTTGCAGTTGCGCGTGTCCTGTACACGCGAATAGTATAGAGTCTGCATCAAGCAGCTCCAAGAAGCCGGCGTTGCCGGAATCATTGGACGACGAAAATCGTACGAGGACTCTGAATACTGTCAGAAAAGTGGTTGCCCTGCTGCACATGTTCGTTATGTCGCAACTTGGTTGCGGTAGTAGCCAAGTACGGGGAAATTTTCAGAAGAATTCGGTGTACAATTGGCGCGACTTGCGCACGAGACTGGATATTGCCGTAGAACACGTTTTAGAGACGATAGCGGAGGTTGAACATCGCGAGGAAGACGAAAACGATAGTGTTTATACCTCTGATTCGGACTCATCCAGAGCTACATCGACCTCCGCTGTCACAACTGCGGTACGAAACCATCTGACCGTGTGCATCCGCGATCTCATGCAACATGGCCTAGTTTCCGATGGGAGAGCGACCAGTGTTATTCCGTTCGTCGGCTGTTTTCCTCACAAAAGTTTTTCTTTCTCCGGCTCCATACACATCTGGGAACTCATTATCAAGTACTATGAAATAAAAAATGGACATCGATACAATTCTAGTCCAGCACAAAAGTTGTCACAAAGTTTTAACCTGGATCTTGTTACCGACCATGGAATCTCAGCGAAGCAGGTATGTGACAGTGGGGATTTAAATTTTGTAGAAGTCACCTCACGTTTCACAACGAAATTTGATTCGTAATAAAAATATAGCTATGGGTAAACTTTTTCACTCCGAGGTCTGCACGGAAAGTATCCAACCTTATTCTGGTCAATAGAGTAGTACTTCCCTTAAAGTGACCTTCAAAGTACTTCTATCGCATTTCTTTTTATTTTCTCCGCCTTCTCGTATTTTCTTCCGTTAAGATGGTTTAATTTGAAAAACATCCAGAATTCGCAAGCCAAGGCCGTCTCGGGGCTGACTAAGCTGAACAGTGCCGTGCTTCCCAAGAAATTGCTGGATCAGCTTCTATGAATGGGCACGTGCGTTGTCGTGGAGAAGCACCCATTCAACCCTTTTCCACAAATTTGGCCTTATCACTGCGTCACGTAATTGTTTCAAAATTTCTTGGTAGTAATCTTCGTTCACCGTTCAAATTTTTGAAGCGTATTCATGGTCGATAGCTCCTTTCTGCTTTGGGGCCGTCCATATATTACGTCATCGATTTTTGCTGATCCCCTCCCCGCCCTGAACTCATCCTATCCTTCCTAACGTCATGATTATCGTTGCCGTCATCCAACGACCAGATCCCCCCCCTCCCGCTTTCAACTGACGCACAGCCGCTTTAAAAAGCCTTCTTCAATTTGTGTATCACTCTTGTTTCATTGCGTTACATTTTACATATCATTTAGATGGTTTCGGAACGCTAATGGCCTTTTGTTGAACAAACTCAATACGCGTTCGTCATTCGATGCATTTAGTCATCGTGAAATGCGACACACTAGAAAATTGAGGTTTCTTCAACAGCGTGCCGTTATCGACTGAAGATTTGCAGAATCGTGCTACCTGCCAGGGGCAAGAATAAAGGCGCCCTCTAATAAGTGAACACATGTTTTTGCCAATCGCAGAAGTAGGTACCACGTTAAAGCCCATCATCGGATACCTTCCGGACAGACTTCGTACACTCAAAAAATCTAATAATCATTTAGTTAACTGATTACTATGTTAAAGAGCATGCATAAAGAAACAGTAGATCTGCTGCTATTCAACTTCACCAGTTAATTGAATGTTACAGTTTCCTACCTGATGAATCTATCGAGCACAGTACTTACGAATATCATTATTCTCTTATCTGTCTATTTATCAAAAGGGATCTCGCATGCTCTTATTTGACATCAGATTTAACATTTTGCTGGATTTGTTTACACACCTCTCAGACTCTTGTATAGTTCATGTTCTAGTATTTTTATTTCCGCCTTTACATCAATGTTTACATTTCTGTATATTCTGTTGCCTCAAATTACATTGCTTGAATACTCCAGGCGTACAAATTATATTTTGTTCATACATGAATATGTAGAGATTGTAGTGTAAATTGTGCGTGAAAATTTCAAAAAATTCAGTCGATCTTGAAGATGATGGAATGTCCTCCATAGACATAGCATAAATGTATATGTCACTTTGCCAATGCAAACTTGTGTGTTCTATATCATTGGCACAATTTTGGTGGTACGCCATTTATTAAAGTTCTTGCGAATTTCAGATGTTGCTGATTACTATTGGAAACATCCTCTCATCGCATACGTTATATAAGAGGAGCTATGATTCACATTTCAAGGCATTTGTATGTGCTGCCCTGAAGTGAGTATTGACTAAAAAGGTAGTACAATCGTTAAAGTTACAATGTTAAAACAAACATTTGTTTCTGGAGCTCGCCATTCAGCAAGAATCATTTTTCAATATATTTAGTTAGAAATCTTGGTCGAAGAACGCAAACTGTTTCCAAAATCATCATTTTCGAGCTTAATGGTCACCTAAATTTTAATTAACGGGGAAGTTTTCGCCAACTCGTTTTGACATACTAGTCACTTTATACTATACAGAGTGCGCCATTTCAGTTGATAACATAGCAACTCGAAAACGTAAAGTCATTTATTTTTAGAATCTTAATTTCCCAATGGAAATGTGTTGAGAATATTCCAGAATGACGGAAAATGAACTTTTCTAGAAAAAAAAACCCGGATGCCTGTACGTTCTTTTTAGTGCGCTCTAACTCAAACAAAATTTTGCACACATGATTATAAGTTTATAATTTTTCGGAAAAACCAGATAACGCGTAAAGGCAGTATTCTAGTCTAGAAGCCTAAATTTCGGTCTTTTTTTTCGGGCTTGATAAAAACAAGCATAACATGTTTACCATCCACTTCTTGACATCTTTTATTGATGTTTTAGGAACGCACAAAAAAAATATGTGCAAACAAACTGTAAATTGAAAACGTTATGTGCCTCTAAATATGGTTGTAAAAAAGGGGTTGAGGCGGTTAACCAAAGCTCCTATGTATCTGAAACAAAAATAAAACCACTTTTCTTGATCCAAAGAATGTCATTATGGCAAGGACCAAGAAGAACAAAAATTAAATGTCGACTGTCTGAAAAGAAGTTAATTTTTCGTCCTTTTTTTTCGAAGTTTAAAATCGTTCAAATAGTAATAATAAAAATTTCGCAATGCCCGATGTAGAGACGATACACGAATACCAAAGGTCCACACTAAATTTGAAGTGAATGGGTTGAATAGTACTCAAGATTTTGAGTCATCCAGGTTGAAAAAAAGTAGTTTCCAGCCAAACGCGTTTATAGTTTTGAGTACAATTTCAGACAGCCGCGACTATCTAATGGTATAATAACATGTTATACTCACGTTATATTAATCGGCCATTCCTGTCTCGTAAAGTGTACCTTCCTCGAGTTCGAAATGATGATTTTCTGAACCTCATTCTTCCCTGCATCCAATTTTAGCTTCCTTAGGAGCATCGAAAATTCGTGGCTCCAAACGTTCGATCCTCTTTTGGTCTTGTTAGATAGCGTAAATATTGGGAATTTGAACATTTCCTTTTGAGGACATTGTCACATCCGGGAGAGATGAGACCATAGAATTATGTTTCCCTTTTTGTTGTCTGAACCTGGCGCAATAGCACGGGATGAGAGTAAAAAATGGAAAGGGAATGTGTGAAAGGAAGAAATTACGCTTCAAGTGCCCCCGTGGCGTGGCTAAGAGTTATGCGAGTGGCTTTGACAGGTACAACTACCGTTTACAGATTTCTATTTATTGTAGAGTATCGTTCAATTGGGCGGTCGGAGACGCAAGGAGAATACAATGCAGATAAAGACAGTGATACAAAAAAGTGATATCGTTAGTTTACGTTTGTCGAATGATGGTCGTTCGGACTCGGACAACGGGCTTCCGCTCTAGACTTGGTACGTTCGCAGGTATAATTGTAGACAATGGAACGCGTACGCATTACGTTTACAATGTTTTTCGGATTTCCCTGTCGGTCACTTCGCGAGAGTGAAAGCGCGGAATCGATTTACAATCGGACTGTGTTATTTCGTTGTAATTAGAAATATTTACTGGACGTGGAACAAAAGTATAAGTTCCGATACGAGATTGGAGTTTGATTGAAAGTATTTTCGTTCGCAAGATAATGTTGGACTGTCTATTAGACTCAGCGATAGACTGCTAGATAGGACCCGATGTTGGGTTGGGACTGCCTTTTTTACACGTTGTCTGCGCCTTTCCAGACTCCCTTGGGGTTTTAGCCCCGTAATGGGTTTTTAGCCAATCAGGAAGGACACGTGGAAGTCTGTTCCTTGTATCTTACATACTAGAGATGCTTGCGTTTAATTGTCTATAGACCAATCAGAACGAGGGTCATAGGGATCAGTTTCCTGCGGATTTTCGTGGCAAACCAAGGGACGCGCATAGCGCGTCATATGTCGTTGACGTACACTCGGTTTCCGTCGAGGCTCGATTTTACGACCAGGTCGAACGGAGTTTTCCCCAGACCTTGGCCAATTTCTAGTCTCCACACGGGTTGGAACTCGCAGTTATATAATTTTTGTTTCACGGCTTTTCTCGTGGAAGTCGCGTGGTCAAGAAGGGGTCGTAGGAAAGTTCAGTGGCTCCGGCGCAGGACGTGACAACATCTTCTTAATAGTAATGCTTCAAGAAGATGTTAAAATGAATATTTTTTTCATACTTCTAGGCTAGGATACTGCCTTAAAGGGTTAGGCCACAGTAACGGGTATAAAATCATGTGCGAATTTAACAAATTGTTTTCGTATGAAAAAGTGATTCACTTGTAAAATTAATTACACCTACTTAGTATGAATATCAAGCTGTTAGAAAGTATTTTTTTTTTTTTTCGATGTACAAAATAGCCGACCATTGATATTTTCTTTTGTTATCTTTTTTTAGGCGCTCCGCGGCGTGACGTTTAGCATCCACAATGTTTGACCTACAACAAAAAACAAAAATTCTCGTCAATCTATATTAGAATACCTAGAGAAGTACGTACGGAATTAAAAAAATATTGGTTTATTCAAAAGTTGTAGGTATTTGAACTTGAATTTGACTTGAATTTTCAGTGAAAAATTTCGTATAATACTGCTCATAACACGAAAAGTTTTCGATTAATCAGAAATTCCGTACGTACTTCCCTGCGAAATGCAATTACGAACATAACTTTTAAATTTGGTTTCCCAAAAAGTGGGAAATTTTGCGTTACGTAATTTATCCCCCCCCCCCCTTTAAGCGATAATTTAAGAAATAAGTCGCATTTTGGAAACATGTCCATTGCTTCCTTATTATTTCATTTTGCGCCCAGAGTTGTTTCCGTAAGGTAACCACCGTTCAAAAAACTGCTATACGATTTTAAAGCGATGAGTGCAAACGCAACCTTCGACAGTACAGGAGAGATAGAAGATGGCGCATATATGACAGCGAGATAAAAAGATAATTTAACGAAATTTAGCGAAATAAACAGATAAGGACAGACCCCTCGAGAGCAAACACACGTTCAAGTTCTTAAATGAGCAATACTTTTGAGAAAATAATGAATTTATCTATTTTTAAACTACATACGTAGAATATCTTAATATTTGAAAGTTGAAAAATGACATATTAAATTAATTGGCAATAAGTTTTGAATCGGTCTTGTCTGTGGTGGCAAACTTTTAGCAGTGCTTGCGTGGAGCATATGCCAACACTTAGAAAGTTTATGTATACGCATGCCGGAACGTCCCTTCAATGTTTTATTTTAAAACAAATTACAGAATGTTGTTTTTTCGAGTCCTACCGAGTGACTAAAATTAAGTATTTCTGTGTTCATTTCATTAAAGAAAATCTGCTTACTCCGTTAAAAAGGATTGCGTATTAAATGAGTTGACAAAAAACTCGATGTTTTCCATGGAATGGACCACGCAACTGCAATAATAAATGGGTATCCCTCTTTGTAAAAAAGATTTCGACCTGCTCTATGGCGGCCCCTGGACCCAAAATCTAGGTCACTCACGTAATAAATTTATGAAAGAACTACATCGTATGTTTAAATTGTTTTTTGATTAAAAAGCGTGATGATTCGCGTTATTGAGGTATTGTTGTTAAAATAGGAAAAAATCCTTCGCTGGTATAGCCTAGTCGCCTTGAATATTGCTAAACCGTCCAGCCAAATGACTGCCTGATGCTTCTCCGACTAAGTCTAAATACAAATGTTTAAGCCGACTTGCAAAGGAATGCATCGATTCGACGATTTATTCCATTCCCTCATTCCTGAATGAAATAATGAGGAATAAAAGGTTGGACCTTTATCTTGCATTTTATTGTGGAGTTTTCAGGGCAAACCATTTTCTATCACTTTTTTAAAGGATTAAAAACTGAAAGCGTTATCTATTATTTGAGTAATAAATTATTGAAATGTGAAAAATTCTCCATTACTTCGGTAAAAGATATGGTTTTAGTGTCCAATTTCAAAACAAGATATATTATATTAGAAATGATGACGTACAATTGCAATGTATCAAATATATTCAGGAAATAACTGACACTAGTTGTTAATTCCATTACTTATTCCAGAAATGGTAATATAGAGTTGCCTTTCATACCTCCTTGCAAAACTAGTGGGTTATGCTATAGTTACCATTAGTCATCATACATCGAAATAATTGGTAATTTTTCAGTTTAAACATCTCATTACCACCGTAAAAGATCATGGTTTTTTTTTCTATTACTCAATACTAGAGTTTCGTTGCGTCATTATTTTCGATATCACCTTTCCACGTAGCATGTAGTTTAGATATTACTTTGTATTTTTCCGTTTTTTTTTTTCAATCTCGTGCCGCTAAATGCATTTTGCATTGTTATCTGCCACGGTTTTCATATATGCTGCTACGTGCAAGTTCCAGCTATACCATTTTTTATACTTTCGAAAGCAATCGTGCTTTTGGTCGGAAAATCATTAGGACGCAGACGAACAGTTTTTTTCTCCACATCGAGCGCTGATCTTGCCAATGTAAACCCCTATCATTAGATCATTTTGATTGCAGCGCAAAGAAGCTGGTTACTTGGTTGAAGTTGATTCTCCAATGTCAATATCTACTGGAGAACCATTACACGTCTTGGAGTTACCTGGTCAAAACTGGTAATTATGTAATAACAGTGATCAGTTACAGGTCATTAATGGCTTAAAAATTTCACCGTATTTATGTAAACTTAAAAATGTGGCCGCAGATGTTTCAATTAAATTCGATTCATGTACACGAGAGATTCGTTCACATGCACATTATTTTGGGCACTCTCGAAATGTCACGCGTCAACGTTTCTTTTGAAATATTTCGAACGTCCACTAAAACCTCGTAAAGACACGAGTTTCTCTACGAGAAAGAAAAAAAATTGGAATAAAGTGATACTTTTCTGCAATATGACATTTACTTTATTCGAGGAGACATGTCGATCGAATCTTTCGCAAAATAGGTATTCAAAATAATTGTACAATTTTTACTCTGAAAATAGTTTGGCGTTTCATCAACGCTCATACATTGGGATAAAAGTCTTTTAGACGGAAATTTCTGTCAAAAGTGGAGATTGACACTTGAATTGTTTGTAGCTTATATTAAGTTTTCATTCAATATATTTATCGGCTTTTGTCATTTGACTATAACATTTGCGGTCGTCGTAATTTCCATTAACCTTAGTTTGAAAAAAAAGTTAGAAGTTTAAACAACTTGATCGTAATGAAATTGTCCTTTTGACAGGTTTTCAAGATGCCTTCCATACACTTGACCGCCTCACGACAAGCAACTTCTTCCTACCCGTTGATTTGGCAATTCGACAATTCAAAAATATTAAAGATGCATTTTGATATCGAGAAACGCGGCTTATCGGAAGCTCTGGATATCAGCAACTTTATTGATGCCGGCAGAGTTTAAGGGATTATTTAAACATAATGAAATGTTCAACCTAATAAATATCATATTATTAGTACACCTGAAACTTTCCATCAGAATCAGTAAATCAGAATCTAACTTTTATCAGCACGCCATAAACAGGTAATCGGACAGTAATCAGAAAAAATCTAAAATGTAGTTACAATGAATGTTCATAGAATTAAAACGATCGTTCAATTAATATTTTTGTTTAAAAAAAAATGATTGATATTTAAAGATCAATATATAAAATATAATAATTCAAATATTTTAAATCTGTTCTTCACCTCAAACGGGACACCAATCACAGCGTATAACGTCATTTGTATGTAAACAACCGTTTCCATACGCGTATTCTTCTCTCTTGTTTAGGTTCTCGTCTCTTTACGTTTTTTGACGTGGAACCAGAATTCAACCAGGAACCCCAAACTTCACAAAAACGTAAAATATAACACCTTGCACTTAATTTCGAGGTTAGCTTGTCGCTTGTTTGCACACATATGACGTCACGCGTTCTGATATGACGTGGAGCGACGTTTGCGCGACAATGAAAAAAAAAAATAACATTTAGACATAGTTTTAGGTACTCTAAAAGGTTTATGTATATTTAAAAAAATATTTTTTCATGGTTTTATATATATATATATATATATATATTATATATATATATATATATCCATCCATTATGGTTAATTCTAAACACTTTCTTAAGGTAGTACTAGCGGATTGACTAGTCGACAGAAAATCTATAAATTATTGAATCTGAAAAAAGCAAAATATAATGTATTTGGGTATAGTAATAAACATGATACAGAAAATAATTATTTGAGAAGTGCATGTAATAACTGTATGTATTATAGTTTGGTAAGTGAAGTAAAATCGCAATCAGATTTGACTTGAGTTGTCACAGGCCGCCATTTCATAATTCTGGCAATATCCGCGGCAACGCTGTATTCAGGTGCTTTCGATACATGTCAAGCATGTGTTTGTTTACCGTATGTGTAATCGTGTGTTGTAGTGTATGTGTAATGCGGTAAGCGAACGCAAAAATGAGTCGATTGAATCGATGATATCTGCTCGAAATGTCCCGTAACCTATATTTATTATGGAGCATACGTGACCGCGACAATTTTCGTGTTATTCGTCGCTTTTCGCATAGCTCTGATCTGACCGGCAAATATTATTATTTCCGTTCCAAAGTTCGATCCGCACGGATTCCCTATATGGTGCGGGTTAAATGCGTTGATTTCGTGAATTAATTTCTATTGTATTTAGCCGGTAAGGCCTGCAGAGTTTTCGCGGATGTAATTTTTTATGTTTCTACTACAGCATTAAAAAAAATCAACTTTTTTTCTAATGAGGAGGTTCGCGCACGTACTACCTTAAAAGTTGTCCGATTCCTTATTCCTTGTAGATGTCGCGGCTTGACTTGACTTAGCGGGGTAAATTGTTTTTTTTTTCGCGATCTTTGGGTTAAGCCTCTGTTGTCACGCTTTTGGAATATTTTAATGGAAAAATGTCATTCTATCGAAATGTAATCAACAATGCCTCGTAACTTTGTAGTTCCTTCAACATTAGTTTGTTCATAAGATTTTCGTTCACATATACGATTACGGCCAGTGACTTAACAGCAAAATATTAACGTAATTTTCTTTTCATTTATTGTCAATTAAAGTACTGATGGAAAATGATCAAGTACGCAATAGGCCTGGTATTAAGGTAGTATAAGCACAGTAGCTTACGAAAAAAAGAGTTTGACTGTGCATTGTTTTAAATATCCTCATTTCAGTATTGAATAAATAGTAATATGACAAAGTAGAACTTTAATTGTGAATTGACTCACTTGGTTCTAAGCTTTACAATCCGTAAAATAGCAAGACAGAACCAGTTTTAACTTACATTGAAGTCCATTTCACAAGGATTCATAATTTTCAATTCTGTATTTGTAAACTGTTAAAATAGTATAAAAAATATCGCGCATGGAATACGGTTCAATAAAAAATTGTTTTTCCTTTTTCCACAAAATTGTATGTTTCACACATACATGCATGTTCCCGCAAATGACGCTTATTCAATGTTAATATTTCAATGTTATGCTAATATTTCAATGTTATTGTCTTGCCAGATGGCCAATCTTACGATATGACGTTTTACATCTCATCATTTCAAGCATAACCTCCCGGTGGGGCCATCTTTTGTCAAATAGCGGAGACTTATTTGTACTCCCAATATGTTGATTGTTTTCAGTTAATGTAAGACGAATACATATTGTATATTTTTGGCTTTCCGGTGCCTATGAGCATATCATGAGCATTTTATTGTCGGTCTTACAGTAAATAAAAACAATCAACATTTTATATCTTTAGAGATTGCGACACCAAAATTATGGATTTCTTTGCAGCGATCAGAGACACTGAAAAGCTCAAATTTCCAGACATAGAGAAGACAGTCTATGAACTTTACTCACATCAATCGGAGTATACATTTTCGTTGTGAGTAAAATTGAAGAATTCCTCCTGTACATCGAAAAATATAAATTTTTCAATATCTCCAATCGCTGCGAAGAAATGCAATCGGAGTCTTGGTACCTATGTGAAGTTGTATTGTACAAACCGACTTTACCGAATGTAATTTTTTTTTGCATTCGTTTGTACTCGGTTTGTACCCGATTGTACCACCTTTAATTTCGTTTGTACCTTAAGGGGGAAAAAAGTACGACTGCATTGAAAAATGGGCCGCAACCCATTAAGAGCTAAAACATTTTAATAAACCCGATTGCAACGCGAATCGTTTGTACCCGTTTGTACTGTTAAATTTTTTAAATATTTTTTTTCAATTTTCTTTCTTTCAAAATTTACGATTTTTTTTCATTGCAATCGGGCGTCATTGACGGCAAGAAGTTTAATTTAATTTGCGCATTTAAGGAGACAAAAATAGAGGGTGTGAATGAGGCAAAAAATCGGCCACAAACAGGGACAAACAGAATACTCGTACCTAGGACGAGTGCAAACGTTGACTCAGCGGTACAAACGATCGCTCGGTGGTACATACAATATACTTGTCGATACGAATGAGTACCATCGCTTACTCGGTGGTAAAACGAAATGCTCCTCAGTATGGACGGGTACAAACTATATACTTACCGATATAAACGGGTACAAAAGATTTCTCGGTGGTACAAACGATATAATCGTCATTACACATGGGTACACACGATTAAACGGCCGCAAAAACGATATACTCGCCAGTGCGAATGGATACAAATAATTAATCGCCGGTACAAACGATATACTCGTCGATACGAATGGGTACAAAAGATTAGTCGCGGGTACAAACTGTATAGTTGTCGATACGAACAGGTACAAACGATTGTACAGTAGTACAAACGATATAATCGTCGGTACGAACGGGTACAAATGATTAAACGCCCGAACTGACGATTTACTCTTTCGTACGAATGGGTACAAATGATTGCTCGGTGGTACATACGATATACTTGTCGATACGAAATGGTACATACGATTGCTCACCGGTACAAATTATTTACTCGTTGGTACGAACGGGTACAAACGATTGCCCAATGGCGCGAACGGGTACAAACGATTGCACGGTAGTACAAACGAAATAATCGTCAGTACAAACGAGTACAAACGATTAAACGTCGGTACGGACGATATACTCGCCAGTGCGAATGTGTACAACCGATTAATCGCCCGTACAAACGATTTACTCCTTCGTAGGAACGGGTACGATTGCTCGGTGGTACGAACGATATACTGGTCAGTACGAACGAGTACAAACGATTAATCGCCGGTTCAAACAATTTACTCATTGGTGCGAACGGGTACAAACGATTGCTCAGTGGTACAAACGATATACTTGTCGATACGAAATGGTACAAACGATTACTCGCCGGTACAAACTATTTACTCGTTAGTACGAATGGGTATAAACGATTGCTCAATGGCACGAACGGGTACAAACGATTGCACGGTAGTACAAACGAGTAAAAACGCTTGCTCGGTAGTAAAACGATATGCTTGTTCAAAAGAACCGGTGTAAATGATTGCTCGGTGGTTCAAACGATTTAATTGTCACTACGAACGGGTATAAACGATTAAACGCCGTTGCAAATGATATACTCGCCAGTGCGAATGTGTACAAACGATCAATCGCCGGTGCAAACGATTGCTCGGAGGTACGAATGGGTACAAACGATTGTACGGTGGTACAAACGATACAATCGTCAGTGCGAACGGGTACAAACGATTGCACGATGGAAAAAACGATATGATCGTCAGTACGAATGAGTACAAACGACTAAACGGCGGTACAAATTATATACTCGCCAGTGCAAAGGTACACACGTTATAGTTGTCGATACGACCGGGTACAAACGATTGCTTGGTCCCTAGCAATTTTGGCAACTGAAAAGTCAACCAAAAATATCAACGGTTAAATTTGAACAGCTTTACAACTATAAAGTCAACGGTAAAAAATTATCCTAATGGTTGATTCAACGGTTGTTTAACCGCGGCCATTTGGTTTTCGCTGGATGGTTGACTCAACGGTTGCTCAACCGTGGCCATTTTGTTTTCGCTGGATGGTTGACTCAATGGTTGCCCGATGGAATGTCGGGCAATCCAATAAATCGATGATTTTCACCTGCCGATGATGAACCGCAGGTGGAAATAACGTTTCTTTCCCGGAGCGAGTTGAGAGAAGGAGGGATAGATACAAAAATGATATTGATGTATTATATGAATTTTCGTTCCGCCACTGTTTTACAATGTTAAGCACACAATGCGGAATATATATACATTCTATACATAATATGCCGCATATTACGGTGACGCTGATAGAGGTAGAGAACTATAATGTTCGCGCGTGCATAAGGGTATCATAAATATTTTCTTCTCTCCGTAAATTGTACATTGGTTACAAGATCGTGATTTTGTCGCTATAATTTTTCTCAACATCAGAAAAACTGCAGCTCTTTCAAGACGCAGTCAATTTTGCAACGGCGGGTTAGCAGTTATCATGGTTTAAACGTTGCCACGTAATCAATGAACATAAATACAATATATGAAAAGCTATCGTTGCAGTCGTAAAAGTATTTTAGCTATTTTTTTGGTAAAGTTTCAAGTCCTCGCAACGATAGACGCAAACAGATTTTGAACTGGTTTTTTTTTCTTTAAGGCCATGTGTTACACGTCCAGTCGGTAAAAATCTTACTGCCAAGTTTTCTCCTAGACGGATCATATTTCGGGCAAAAGAAGAGAAAGCGGTTGTTCGTCGTTCAACAGAGCGGAATGTGTTTTCTTTTTTCCCAAAAACCGTTTCAGAAATCATTGGGAATCTGGATATCAGCTATCTCTCTCGCACTCATAGCCGCTCGGTCGGTGTGACACTTGGCCTTACTTCACAGCTTGCTGCATATGCTACAGAAATAAATTATAGAAAGCTCAACACTTAAATGTCTCATATAATGTACCGTTTGTAACAGTACACGCTTTCACTATTAGCGTTGCTCGAAATGCCGCGAATAGTTTTTAGATATTATTCTTCTGCAATCAAATTGCGACCACCTGCTGTTGCCGACCACTATAGTGTCTTTGGTCTCCTTGTATTTGGTGATCTGGACGCAGTCGGCGAGACACAGAACGATATTCGTTTTTTCGGCTGTGGTGAAAAAGTTATTACTGAATTGATGAAATGAAATTCGGCACATGCAGTTGATTGTGAAATTACTCTTTCTTACCGTAGTATTTGCTTCGCTTGAAATCCTTGATCCAAATCGTCGTATCGCCACCGTTTTTTCGTTTGAACTTTCTCGTACAGGAATAATTTCGCCATTATCGCGGCATCGCATCTAAAAAGGTCTATGGTTATTTTTGGGAATCGTACGAGCGAATATTAGCATTTGCATAATATTTACCTGTACAATTGTGAATCTCTAGATGTATTGGTCCTCGGTGTCATGTACTTATTCATGATATGCAAAATGAGCTCCAGCGGTACATTCGCCATCTGCTTCTTAAGAATATTCGCGCTGATCGTCCAGTCCTCGGTAGTCTTCATTGTGAAATTATACACGGCCAACATGAACAACGATTCAAAGTTGTAATCAACGAGACGAACTTTTCCTAAGAGTAAATGAAAATCCCACTTGAGCAACACTCGTGCTAGTTTGTTTCCAAATTTGTATCGTACAATTCGCTTGCGTACCGTTTAGTGTTACTGCACAGATATCCGGTATAAGTATTCAAAGTTGAGGCTCGGTGAAATTCGTTCGCTTCATCAAGCTGGACCAACTATGGAGATCTGTCGCAATTCTTGTTTCCGTCTTCGGTGCTCAGTACATTGATTGAGGTATTACCGCCAATAGGTCTTCCAGACTGCAATGCTTATTTTCTTGCGTTATAGTCGCCGCAGCACCCTGCTCAACAGTTTCGGCAGTCATCGGTACTTGTAGTTATCTCCGCTGATCGTGACTTTCCTGAACACGATTTATTCGACGTACTCCCTATTCGACTGAGACGGTTTCGATCGGATTTGATTTTCGTCGAAATCCACGTTCGTACCGCTCTTGAATCGTTAATGTCTTCGTCATTGAGATGGTGAGTACGTTCCAGAATTTCCGCTGCCTCTTTATATGTCAGGAATGAACGCTAAGTTGTATTAAAATTGTTTTCGTCGGCAATGTTTAGCGTATAAATGTGCCTCCTATCTATTCGCCAGTCAAGATATCGATTTCCTTTTTAGTTATCGTCCGGTACGCAGTATTTCATTTCTTCATCATCAACGTGAGCTTGCAACATTGCTCCAAAAATCTTCCATGAGAATGTTCATGCGTTTTCGCATCCATTTGGCTTCCGTAGCCCGTGCGACGCACGAGCGGCTGAAGCATCCTCCCGGTACGAGAGTTACCTGTTGACAATGAAGTTTTGCAGTAATATATTCATTTCGGGGTGTAAGTATCGCAATCATTGTATCGTACCATATTATGCTCATCGGCGGCCGGGATAGTTAATTTATTCGTCCTTACTGGCACGCCATCGCCAGAACGTGCCATTGAAGTTTCCAATTCCGCGGTATGTTTCCACAATCGCTCCCATTTGGCGTTGATTGATCTCGCCAAACGAGAAATATCCTCGGACGTGTGGTATTTTTCTGACGACCGGTATCCACGATGCTTCGTCCTGTTCTTCATTCTCTTCTTATCCCTCTTCTCCTTCTTTTTCCCGAGCGTTTCATCGTCCTATACAATAATATTGTACCGATTTGAAACCTACCATACGAGGTCAGTTAATATGTTTGTTTACCGTTTCGTCCGACGAATCTTCACTGGAAATGCGACGGCGCCAATTTTTCCTTGGCAGCGAAGGCTCGCCTTGCGGTGCGCAAGCTGCTTTCCGCATACAATACCGGATTAAGGTCATTTATTAAACAGTTTGCCGCTCTGGCATTTATTTACAAACCATGACGTACCCGCGGTACATGACAGTCCGGACTCGTCGACCCGTTTTCCGTGGATGTTTTCTCTGGTGTTTGGGAAGATGAGAATTTTGATGACGACGCGTCTTTTGCTGCGGTTGTTGTCCCAAATACATTGCAAGAAGTAATGGCAAGATATTTGCGGCGTGTCTTCAATTTCCTATGTAGAAGAACAGAGCACCACTAATTATTCGTTTTCGGGTAATACTTGTGAAGAGTACTTTCAATCAGGGTCATTACATAGGCGTTCCGGTCGTTTGGGCTTTCCTAGAACGTTTCAGGGCCTTGCCGTCCAGCACCTATTCCTTTGCGAGTTGACGGATGTTGCGAATTCTCACTTTCGTCGTGAGTTCGCAGTTGGTCACCTGAAAGTCGCAATGACAATCAATAATCGTAATTTGTACCACTATAAAAATATTTATCTCCCACATTTGACTCCGTACCGTGTTCACTACCGTATTAGTACGATGAGCGTCGAGGACGGGTGTCTCGGAATGGTATTTTGGCCTATTCAACGAATCACGGTCGGTACACTTCGGCGAGTCATCGGGGGTTGTCGGTTACTGCAATTCCATACGTGCTTTCGGTTCTTTTTCGTCCTGGACATTGCTGTTTTGGCTCATTAGCAAATTTTCCTCATCCAGAAAATCTATGATTGACGAATCCTGGGATGTTGTTGCGGCGTTCTCCAACGGTAAGTTTGGCAACTGTTTCCAGTGTCCCCGTTACAGGGCCACGGCATTGAAAATGTTCCAGCAGTTTGCATTACCGATTGCACATTTTTCGGTTTCAAATGTCGAGTTTTTTTTCAAGTGCATCTACATTTACGTGTACAGTTTCCGAACGACTTGGAGTTTCATGCTCCGATATCCACACGGCGGAACAGGCATCTCATACCATCTGCGGCCACTCGTATTTTTTTGTTACGCTGAAATGAAAAATTCATTGCATTCCCCAATTCCCAAGTATCGGTACGCGGCGGTGGTAACTATCGACGTTCTCCACAACAACTGCATTTCCCAATTAAACTCCGATGCGGGACTATCCTAAGCTAACTGCAAGTTCGCACAATGCATGATAATACACTTTGTAAAAGGAGCTTCATTCTGCTGTTATTTGTTCCACGGTGTGCTGTGACATATGGACCATCGTTATATATGAAGCATGTTTTTAACTTCTCCTTGTCGCACGCACCAATGCATCAAAAACAATTGGCGGAGCCGCAAGAGAATCGCATCGTTGATGTAATTAGCAGGTCAGGACAGATTTTGCGTCTCTGGAACTATGTGGAACAAGAATAACCGACTTCGTGATAGGAGTAGGGGCGGGAGAATGACAGACCACCGAGACGAAAAAATAGAACAGAAGGAAAAACAAAAACCATTAGCATGAAGGACAATGGAGAGAAAAACATGAAAAAAAACAGAGTAATTAAATTAAAAGAAAAAAAGCAATAACGAAGGGTAAGGGAAGGGGAAAGTAAAGGCGGCAGAACAAAGCAAGAGGCGAAGCATTAAAACGACAACAGAAAGAAGGAACAAAAACAGAGTACAAGTAGACTAATTTAAATAAAAGAAAAAAGTTAACAATAACAAAGCGTAAGGGAAGAGGAAAGGCAGAACAACAAAGCAAGGAGGAAGACAGGGAAAAGAAAACAAAGGAAAACAGATGAGAAGTAAAGTTTATTTAATAAAGGAGAAAAGGTTAACAATTAAGGGAATGCCGCGTAAGACACAGGGAAGGGGAACAAAAAGGCGATAAAATATGGGTATAAAAGGACGGGAATTTTGCAGGAAAGGCACTTCTTCTTTTGACTAGGAAATCGACTAGCACATGAATACTGACCTTAGTGGAAGGAAAGTGTAGTGGGAGGTAAGTCGACAGAACACAAAAGGTGGAGTCATTAGAGTAAAAAAGTACTCTCAATTTTCACCAAAAAAAACCTAACAAGTACACAGCCGATGCGACTACTGACCTTAAGGAAAGGAATGCGCGGTGGGAAGAACGCTAAGGAAAGAGAAAATTGAGAAGGGTTAAAAAAAATCAAAAGAAGGAAACGTACTCATAAGTAAGAAAAATTGTAGAATAAGAGAAAAACATAAAAATAAAGATAATTAGAATTATCAATAACAAAAGAAAGCGATTTATTGAAAATTAGATACAAAAATCGTATCAGGAGAAAATAAACGGCTAGGAGGTAATAAGATAGGCGAGAGTACTCACATAAATATACAACACACATTTACACCAACACCTACACACCGTGCCACCAATATCAACCGGAGAAATAAAAAATTGTATCAGGAACGCAGAAAGGGCGAGGAGATAGCTCGAATTCGCAAGGATAAGAACCGGTACGTGGTGATCTCCCACGCCGCGATCCATAACCGCGTGTATCAATTATCGACGCGCGATAATCGATCGCGCTCCGGTAAATCGATCGGGAGAACGCACCGATAGCCGCGGCACGGCTATTAGGGAAGGAGGAGCCGTAGCGACCAGTGCAGCCAGATCGCGCGCAAAAGTTACCCCCTCTCTAGTCTCTTGCGCGCCTATCACACAATCATAGTAGCGCGTGTCCGTAAGCGAGCGACGCTCGGACGTCTTCGGGAAGAGCCGAGCGCCACCGAAATTTCCCGACCGCGCCTTCAGCAGCTACACCAATACATGGACGCTGAGCACGTTCATGTGCGGCCAAGCCGAAACGAAGGATTCGAGGGAAAAGCAATCTGAGCACGACTCGCCCGTGACGTCACCCGACGGCACGAGCGACGCTTTTAGATGATTTTAATGCTTATTAAGCTCTTAATTCTCTGCGTTATTAATGTATACAAAAAAATGTATCGCACACTCCCATCGCTTAGTTTTTTCAGTTTATACGTTAATTTAAATATAATAATAAATCTGAATTACAACTTATTTATCTTCTAAAATATTGTTTACGCTTTACTCACCCGTCCTTATGCCAAATAAATTATAATTCATAAAAATAAGCGGAAATATATTTATATTCGTATTATTATATTAATTCTCATAGCTGTCATATAAAACTTTCATATGAAAAACACAAAAAAAAACTTCAAAACCTTAGATTTCAACGAACCAAGAACATACATCTTCACATTTTCAATCATGACGAATTTTTAAGAACAATATCATCACAAACACATCTGAACCAAAACAGTATACATCACCTAAATTATCAAAACATAAATCAAACAACACAAAATCACAACATCTTATACTCAACTCTTACTAATAGACAACAGGACACAAATAATAATCTTTCCACTGATCCTGTGCATAATATAAATTCGACAATCACCTTAAATAAAACGAAAGAATGGCCTATAAATCTATCCAACATTGATATTCCGCTACACATTCCCACATTCTTGTCTCTAGGTGAAAAGTTTTGTTTTCCTTACCTCAAACTCTCAAACATAAAAACTCATATCCACAAATCAATCTCCGAACTTGAGTCCAAATTAGATTTTTTACTCGACAAACCTAGACAAATCGAAATTAGAACCAGATTCACTAAAATCTTAAACAAAATAAATATTCCAACCTCATTTTCCAACACTAATCAAATTATAAAACACACGTCCCCATTCTTATAAAACAACCCTCAACTTTTAGTTACACGAGCTGACAAGGGAAATTCAACAGTCATTCTTAACAAATCAGATTACATTACAAAAACTCATAATTTACTTGCAGATTCTTCAACTTACAAATTAACAAATAGAAATCCCATGAACACTCTACAAAAAGGCATTAACAATAAATAGTCCAACGCATAAACTAGCCGAATTTATACAATCTAAACTTTCAAAATTAATCAATACGACTAATTCACACGTCAAAGATAGTTTCCACCTAAAACATTCACTTTCTAACATCTCAATTCGACTCAACTACAAATTGGTCTCGTTTGATGTTGTTTCTCTCGATACCAACATACCATTTCAACTTGTTATCCAAAGCCTTCAAAAAGATCAAATCTATTTTCAAATACATTTCCTTTAAACGAAATAATTAACGCCATAGAATACATCATGTTCCCAACTTTCTTTACATTTCAAAATAAAATTTACAAACAAATCTCAGGGTTACCAATGGGCTCACCTCTGGCTCCAATACTATCTAACATCGTCATGATTGATCTTAAAACAAATTGTCTGGAAAAATAAAAATATTCGTTACCACTATATAAAAGATACGTTGATGATATTATTATTGCTCTACTAACAGACAAAATTGAATCCACCAAAAAGATTTTTAACTCATGTAACTCAAAATTACAATTTGCATCAGAAAATGAAGTAGATAAAAAAATCCCGGTTCTTGATATACTTTTAATCCATAAACGAAATTCAATTAACACAAATTCGTATAGGAAACCAACCTGGTCAGGCAGATTCATCAATTTCTTTTCACACCACCCACTTTCCTAAAAAAAGCCATAATTTACATGCTAGTTGACAGAGCAATAAAATTATCAAATCCTTCATTTCACAAAGAAAACCTCAAACTTATTAGTAACACGATGACACAAAATTGCTATCCGATCTCTTTCACATAAGAAATAATAAAACATCGGCTTTCCACAATCAACAATCAAAAAAAGAATAACAACAATTTTCATTCTTCCAGACTAATAAATGTTCCTTACACAAAACAACATCCATCATCAACTAATTCGTATTTTCCAACAAGGCAACATAACATTATTCACAAACAATAAACACAACACTTCATCGATTACTAGCTTCAGCAAAGACAAAATAAATAACAACCAAAAATCCAACATAGTTTACAAAATCGATTGTAAGGATTGCAATGCCACATACAACGGCCAAACCAAAAGATACCTTGAAACCAGAATAAAATAACATAAAAATAGCCTAAAACATATAACCATAATACACACAGCCTTAGCACAACATGCAATAGAACAAAAACATGACTTTCAATTCGACAATGTAAAAATTTTAAACAATGAAAATTGGCTCAAAAAAGACTAATCCTAGAAATGATCCAAATTAAGGCACACTCCAACCCTATAAATTTTCGAACTGACATACAATAACTAAGCTCGATCTATAACTCTATTATATAACTATTAAAATATTTTACAATACTTTACTTGACATAACAATTTAAAAATTATTGACCCTATAATTTAATTTTAAATACTCTTACCATGACGCACCAATTTTATTTCTCTTGACACGTCACTGCTTAAAGGATCTTTCTCCTCCGACTCGCAAAATAAAAACTCTAATAAGCTTCACGAAATTAAGACACCACTCAGTTTCTCTCAAACTCTCCGTCATCACACAACTCAATATGTAACTGAGAAATGTAAATTTCGAGTTTTTGTTTATTTTGGAAGAACATTTTTAAAATCACAAACTCAATAGGTAATCATCACAGTCATTTGATACTTTATTAAAATTTCTTTTAAATCAATCACGTACATTAAATTTTCACAAATAAAACACAAAACTTTCTTATATTATTAATCCCTTACAGATGATAAAAATCGCTAAAAACGATAAATTCTTCCATCTATTGAGTATACTCCAGCAAAACAGTATTTACTTCCATAAATACTGTCTTTTGAAATAACCTTCCAAATATAAGCAAAAGCTAGAAACATCAACAACATCGAGGTTAGTCGTTTCTCATATTTCATTTCTTTATACGTGGGTCATTTGATAAGTACCTAGCCTACAAATGAAAACACCAAAATTTTGCTAAAAATAAAATTTATTTTTCAATGTAGTCTTCTTTTAGTTGAATACACTTGGCCCAGCGGTGTTGCAATTTGTTTAACCCCGTTGAAAAAAATGTTATCTCTTGGTCTGCAAAATAGGCCTCCGTGGCGGCGATTATTTCGTTATTGTAGTGGAATTTCTTCCCGGCGAGTGAATTTTTTAGATTCGGAAACAAAAAAAAGTCGCACGGAGCCAAATCTGGAGAATACGGTGGATGGGGCAGCAGTTCATAGCGTAATTCGACCAATTTAGCCGTGGCGAGCGCCGAGGTGTGAGCCGGTGCATTATCGTGGTGGAAAAGCACTTTCTTTCTCGACAAATGGGGCCGTTTTTCTTTTAATGCGGCGTTAAATCGGCTCAATAGTTCGGCGTAGTACTGTCCCGTGACCGTCTTGCCCTTCTCCAGGTAGTCAATAAAAATCACACCTTGAGAATCCCAGAAAACAGTGGCCATCACCTTTCCAGCCGACGGGACCGTCTTCGCCTTCTTTGGAGCAGGTTCACCGGGTAAGGTCCACTGTTTTGACTGCTCCATGTTCCCTGGAGTATTCCAGTGAATCCATGTTTCGTCGACGGTCACGTGACGACGCAAAAACTCTTTTGGATTGTGATTATTCTTTCAAAAATCAACGGACACACTTGTTTTCACACGCTCTCAAAAGAGAACTACAAGTCCGATCCGGCTGAAATTTTGTCAGTAGCCGTCTACAAGACGGTACTACACTATAGTGTATTTCTCTTGCAATAGTGGCACCATCTAGCGGTGAGGCTAGGTACTTGTCAAATGACCCACGTAACTCCACAGTATAATAAACCACACTCTCACACATCACTCATTTCAAACACCGATGAATAAGAAGAATTAACGCAATGCAAGAACTTATGCATATCAAATCAATATAGTTATAACCAAAACAGAATTAACATAACAGTTATACAAAACGACACAACAATTTTATAACACAATCATAACATAAAACATTCCTGCATTTAATTCCTTCAAACTTGATTTGTAAAATTTGTGTATTAAAATTGATAGAGAAAAATATAATTTCTGAAAAGGACCTGAACCAAAGGATCGAAACGTAAGAAAACATCATTTATTTCCATCGCTGACCTTGGAAAATCTCTATTGGCCGGACTGAAGCCGAATCTTCAACTAGCAACTTGTCATCAACACGGCCGCACATATCTTTGACTCATTAATTCTCATACTTTCATCAAGCGATATAGCATTATCCCCAAAAACAAGCCAATCATCCATCCGGCCGCGAATCATCAGTACCAGAAAGTGCACATATTGTACAAGCGATGAGATGGTCTCGTTGGTAGCGTTCCTGGCTTCGGTCCGCAGGGGCGCGGGACGTTCCCCGCGCTTTTTTTTAAATTATTATTACCATTAATTCGTATTTGATTTTTGTTAGTTATCATTATTATTTTAATTAGTTATTTTTTAGTGTCGAAAAATTTATCGAGCACTCCGACCGCTTATTTTATTATTTTGTACGATAATTCAAATGTAATAATAAATCTAAATTTCAACTTATTTATCTTCTAAAAAATTGTTTGCTCTTTACTCACACCCGTCCCTATGCCAAATAAATTGTAATTCACAAAAGTAAGCGGAAATATATTTATATTTGTATTATCATATTCATTCTCATACTTTCATCAAGCGATAAAGCATCATCCCCAAAAATAAGTCAATCATCTATCCGGCCGTGAATCGTAAGTGCCCGAAATTGGCATTTTTGTATGTTTTTACATTTACAGGTAATTTTCATTGTAATGGGGTGAATTGTTTATTTGTGAACACTCACCATTGACAGAACAAAACAAATTTAATCATAAAACATCATGAGCAGTTTTCCTATTTTCTGAATAATGTTCTTTCAATGAGCGTGTTTGACGTATAAACAATTCGCCCCATACAAAAAGAAAATAATAATTTAAAAAAAAACAGAAAAGCACTGAGCGCGGGAAACGATCCCGCGCCCCTAAGCTAGGAAAGTTACCGACGGGACGATCTTATCGCTTGTGTTAAAAATGCACTTTCTGGCACTTACGATTCACGGCCGGATAGATGATTGACTTGTTTTTGGGGATGATGCTTTATCGCTTGATGAAAGTATGAGAATGAATATAATAATACGAATATAAATATACTCGAAATTTACATTACTCAGTTACATATTGAGTTGTGTGATGACGGAGAGTTCGAGAGAAACTGAGTGGTGTCTGAATTTCGTGAAGCTTATTAGAGACATCATTTTGCGAATCGGGGGAGAAAGATCCTTTAGGCAGTGACGTGTCAAGAGAAATGAAATTGGTGCGTCATATCAAGAGTATTTAAAATTAAGTTATAGTGTCAATAATTTAAAAATTGTTATGTCAAGTAAAGTATTGTAAAATATTTTAATAGTTATATAATAGAGTTATAGATCGAGCTTAGTTTGTGTATGTCAGTTCTAAAATTTATGGCGTTGGAGTGTACCTTACTTTGGATTATTTCTAGGATTAGTCTTCTTTGAGCCAATTTGCATTGTTCAAAATTTTTACATTGTCAAATTGAAAGGCATGTTATTGTTCTATTTCATGTTGTCCTAAGGCTGTGTGTATTGTGGTAGTATGTTTTAGGCTATTTTTATGTTCTTTTATTCTGGTTTCAAGGTAGCTTTTGGTTTGGCCGATGTATGTAGCATTGCAATCCTTACAATCGATTTTGTATACTATGTTGGATTTTCGGTTGTTATTTATTTTGTCTTTGGTGGAGCCAGTAATCGATGAAATGTTGTGTTTATTGTTTGTGACTAATGTCATGTTGTATTGTCGGAAAAGAAGAATTAGTTGATGATGGATGTTTTTTGTGTAAGGAACGTTTATTAGTCTGGAAGAATCAAAATTGTTGTTATTCATTTTTTGATTGTTGATTGTGGAAAGCCGATGTTTTATTATTTTTTCTGTGAAAGAGATCGGATAGCAATTTTGTGTGATCGTGTTACTAATAAATTTGAGGTTTTCTTTGTGAAATGAAGGATGAGATAATTTTATTGCTCTGTCAACTAGCATGTAAATTATGGCTTTTTTGGGAAAGTGGGTGGTGTGAAAAGAAATTGATGAATCTGCCTGACCAGGTTGGGTTCCTATACCAATTTGTGATAATTGAATTTTGTTTATCAATTAAAAGTATATCAAGAAACGGGATTTTTTTATCTACTTCATTTTCTGATGTAAGTTGTAATTTTCAGTTTTATGACTTAAAAATCTTTTTGGTGGATTCAATTTTGTCTGTTGGTAGAGCAATAATAATATCATCAACATATCTTTTTAATAGTGGTAACGAAAATTTTAGTTTTTCCAGACAATTTGTTTTAAGATCAATCATGACGATGTTAGATAGTATGGGAGCCAGAGGTGAGCCCATTGGTAACCCTGAGATTTGTTGGTAAATTTTATTTTGAAATGTAAAGAAAGTTGAGAACATGATGTGGCTTTAATTGTTTCGTTTAAGGGAAATGTTTTTAAAAACAGATTTGATCTTTTTTGAAGGCTTTGAATAACAAGTTGTAATGGGATGTTGGTATAGAGAGAAAAAAACATCAAACGAGACCAATTTGTAGTTGAGTGGAATTGAGATGTTAGAAAGTGAATGTTTTAGGTGGAAACTATCTTTGACCTGTGAATTAGTCGTATTGATTAATTTAGAAAGTTTAGATTGTATAAATTCAGCTAGTTTATGCGTTGGACTATTTATTGATGATACTGTTGGACGAAGTGGATAATTATATTTATGAATTTTTGGCAGCCAACAGAGACGAGATAGGTTGCAATTTTCAGCTTTTAAGTTTTTGTATTTTGTTTCATCAATGATTCTTACGATTTTCCATCTGGAGAGATTGTTAATGCCTATTTGTAGAGTTTTGATGGGATTCCTATTTGTTAATTTGTAAGTTGAGGAATCTGCGAGTAAATTATGAGATTTTGTAATGTAATCTGATTTACTGAATATAAGATGTGATATTATGAATATAAGATGTGATTTTGTGTTGTTTGATTTATGTTTTGATAATTTAGGTGATGTATATTGTTTTGGTTCAGATGTGTTCGTGATGATATTGTTCTTAAAAATTCATCATGATTGAAAATGTGAAGATGTATGTTCTTGGTTCGTTGAAATCTAAGGTTTTGAAGTTTTTTTGGTTTTTTTCATATGAGAGTTTCATATGAGAGTTTTTTATATGAGAGTTTTCACATAAGAGTTATGAGAATTAATATAATAATACGAATATAAATATATTTCCGCTTACTTTTATGAATTATAATTTATTTGGCATAAGGACGGGTGTGAGCAAAGCGTAAACAATATTTTAGAAGATAAATAATTTGTAATTTAGATTTATTATTATATTTAAATTAACGTATAAACTGAAAAAAATAAGGGATGGGAGTGTGCGATACATTTTTTTGCATACATTAATAATGCGGAGAATCAAGAGCTAAATAAGCATTGAAATCATGTAAAAGCCTCGCTTGCGCCGTCGGGTGACGTCACGCGCGAGTCGTGCTCAGATTGCTTTACCCTCGAATCCTTCGTTTCGGCTTGGCCGCACATGAACGTGCTCAGCGTTCATGTATTGGTGTAGCTGCCGAAGGCGCGGTCGGGCAACTTCGGTGGCGCTCGGCTCTTCCCGAAGACGTCCGAGCGTCGCTCGCTCACGGACACGCGCTACTATGATTGGGTGATGGGCGCGCAAGACACTAGAGAGGGGGTAACTTTTGCGCGCGATCTGGCTGCACTGGTAGCGACGCCGTGCGATAGAGCACGCCACAGTCGTGTATACAGGTCTGGGCACTCTATTAAAAAATGAGTGTCTCTAATTGACGCTTTTCTTTACGCATTCTACCGCAGCGCTAGTGAAGGGGAGGCACTTTTGGCGGGGTGCTTTCGAGTGTATGGTAGTCACGGTTATATTCAATACGAAATAAAAACAGACGAAGTGTCTATATATTGCGATGCGGAAGCGGTGCATGATCCTGGGACGCAGAAGTGGATATATAAATAACCGGAGCACTTCTCAATATTCAAAATTCCCAATGATAAAGAGTTGCGTCGTAAGTGAGTGAAGGCACTAACGCCAGAAACAAATGGAGAATTAAATTAGCGACGTACAAAGTTACATTTCCCTGTGCGGAGCATGCCGACGATTTTATTTCAATCGCAGTTCACTACTATTTTCGGCTTTGCATGCGCCCACTGGCAGCCCAAAAAAACGCAGCACGTCCGAAAAAAGTGGTGATACGAGAAAATATGCGAAATGACATACGCATTAGGGGCGCAGGAAGGCGTACACCTTGTACATTAATAATAAGCAAGTATTTGAAACTTAAAACTAAATGATTAATCTTTTTAAACCCTCCCACTTTTAGCATGTTTTTTAAATTTTAAACTATGTTATTGATTGTTTGGGTATATATATATATATATATATATATATTGTATATATATAAGTAGTATGGGGGGCACTATGGCGACCCCCACTCCTCGGTAGCCGAGGTGGTGGGGGGTGGAGTGGGGATGGGCGTCCTTATCCCCCCACCCCTACCCTCTCCTCGGTATACGAGGTGGAGGGGATGGAGTGGGAATTCCCCCCCCCCACTCACCGCGGGTTGTGGAGGGGGGATGGCCGGAGTGGAGGGTTCGCCATAGTGCCCCCTTTTTTTTGCTTTATTCAAATATGTTCACAAAGTATACATTTTTTATGATATGTCCATGATATCGCTGTTAATTAACCGTTTCAACTGATGGTTTATGAGATTATCGGTGACGCTTGTTCTGGCGCGTGCGGAGAGTTCGCCGGGAATACAGGATAGGGTGCGTTGAACGCTTTCCTGAATTTTCGTCTTCCTTTTACGAATCCGTCGTCGTAAACGACGCGCTGTCATGCTGAATATCTCGGCTGCGATTACGCTGACAAGTGTATTTTTACACTTTGTCACGTCCTCGGTGGAACGATGAAGCCATGCCATGTAGTCGTTTATGCGTTCCTCCAATAGCTGCAGCACGACGAAGTCATCTTTTATGAAGGTGAAGAATGGCGCCGCATGGTGTATAGCGTTTGCTCCGTAGTCGTTGCAGTTTTGGATAGTTACGGTGGACCGGTTGAGATGTTCACCGTATTTTAAATTGTAACTATTACAGGAAACCACGGTGTGGACCGTAGGAGTGTTTCCCTCGCCGTTGAGATACGCTGTGATCGTAGAGAGACGTTCGCGAAAATCCAACCACGATGGAGTATTTAGCGTTGTCCAGCCGTTGCTGTCGCATGTGAAGCGCATGACGGGGTGTAATTGATTAGCACCGATAACTTCAATACCCAGCCGCACAATTTTTGTCAAGCGATTGTTGAGATTATGGTATATTTGTAGTAGCAGTGGGCACTGTCTATAGCAGCGATTATTGGAAGCATCGCTTGCCATGGCTGCTCTGGGTAGACTGAACCACGCAAGTGAGATGTCGTTGTCTTTCGCGAGAACTGCAGACGCTGCACTATGCGGTGGCTGGCTTGAATTCCAGACTGTTAAAATCGTCCCCGAAGAACTTCATGAGAAGATTGTTCTCGCGCGCAGCCGTTACCATCTGCTGGAACAGCGTTTCGTTTTCCAGAACTTTGGTGAATCTGGATGGTAGAAAGCACGTGAACTGCCTGTCCACTTCAATAATGATTCGGGGCCCGAAGCGTGTTTTTACTGCCTGTACATCAGAAATCTTGTAGTCGGTTTTTAGCGAAAGCTCCGACAGTTTTTTTCGCCGGCAGGAAGTCCGACAGCTTTCCGATCTTGTTGATTTGGGAGAAGTCCATCACTGATATTGAGCTTTTGAATTTCACCGGTTAAAAGTTGTAACGCTGTTCTTCTATGGATGAGTGTTTGAAGAGCAGCTAAGTTTTGCAAGAATGCTTCAACGCGTACTTTTAACTCGCACCGTTTCCTCTGCATATGCTTCTGCTTTTGCCTCCCGAGAACGACTGATCCTTTATAGCTCTGCTATACCCACCCATCATACCCGCAGCTTCCCCCATCACGTTTCGCCAAGAGTCGCGCAAAATAAAATGGCTGATGTTGAAGAGCACCAGACGGAGCCTCTAGCAAAATTGCTGACGATGTCGTTGCTATGCGCCGCTCAATAAAGTTCGAGATACAGAGAAATATTTCAAACGTCATCATCATTTTATTGAACGGTTAACGGTTACGGGAGCAGCAGCCCTGTACACAATGTAAACTTTTATGATTGAAGGAATTGCTGCCTCCTGTGGGCAGACCCTTATTGAACATTTCACGCGTAGGTTTATTCTGCTTACGGGTAAAGGTCTTGTAGTAATCGTCAACTATTTTATCGTTGTGTGATAGATCATTTGAAAATACGCTTCTAAACTTATGCATACCGAAGCCAGTACACATATAATGAAGAAACATAATGCAATACTGTACGCAGCACTGCGAATCCGCAGCTTGAAGCTGATCAGTGATGTATCGGAAGAGTTTACAGTTTCCTCGGAGTCGACGGAGATGCTGCGGGATGATTGGTGGTAGACCGTAGCTGTCGAAGTACCATCCACGTCTGTCACGATCGACGTACATGGCGATCCAGCGGGTGCCGGGCTGTTTATATCCATCAGTATTTGCGACAATAGCCGTTGGGTTTGTCCAAACTTTTGGTATCCGATCTGCGGGGTATACACCAACAGCGTGCTTTTTTATATCACGTAGAGAGTCGAGGACTTGAAGGCTGTTCATAGCAGGACACGTCGCAGGGCAAGCCAACCGATAACGCTGTTGTTGTCCTATATTCCCATAGCGACTCGCGACGTTCACTCTGACAGAGCAGTGTTTTAATTCTCATCACATTATCCAGGGCACACTTATACGATTGATTTTTCCGTATCGCTGCGTGATACGAGCAATGTGTACCAGCCCCCGGAAGATGCTGAAATGAGATATTATCCTCGTCCTCCTCCAAATTTATAATATAGTAACCGGTGAGTTGCGCTAAATAGGATGATTTAGCGGCACCTCGTACAAATATCCGCGTAGAATCGGTAGCGATTGCCCTTAAAATTCTCTCAATGCAGCGTAATGGTGTATGACCCTCGAACCATTTTATACCGTGATGCACCCGCGTCACCCGTTCATTCGCTCTTTTCACATCCGGCGGTAATTGTCTGTATGCGTGAGGTGGAGCGACGATCCAATGATCGTGCCACGATGAATCGATTGATGCAACAGCCACTTCTTTCGGTATAAAATTGTAGTGCTTATCCGTTAAGCCTTGTATGTCTATCGCGATACTCATGATGGTTCTGCTGTGAGCGCTCTGCTCGAACTGAAGAGCTCAACCGCTGAAATCTACAATAACTTGCTGGGAAGCATCAATCTCTACGACGTTATCATATTCCGCATGCACGACACAGTTTACCGTTGAAGTTATTGCCTCGCCGAAGCGTACCTCGAGCCTCACACTACCGTGTTTCACCAAATTCCAATGACTGTTACTGTTCGCCGAAAGATCGGGCGTTAGATCAAACGCAAAAAGACAATAGCCCCAGGGATACGCTGTGCGAGTAATTGAATTACCCTGATTGAGAAAGTGAATGCCAGTCCCTGAGAATAATGTATGATACGTGTGTCGTCAAAGTTAGGTTGGAGTGCTTTCGATGGTATCTGTACACCGTCAGCATATAACGCGAGATAATTAATTTTATAATTCTGAAAGTTAAACGGATTCAATGCGTGGTTACCGTTGAATGCTTTATTATCGACAAACCCTATAATTATGCACTTCGGCAGTTGGCCCAGTATAACATTGTCCAGAGTATCGCCGTGCACACCTGCATGCATCGATATAGACTGTCACGTGGCAATTTTCCGGGCCCTCCGGAAAATCCGTGATAGCGTCCCTCCCGCTCGACGCTCACCCCGAACGCGGACCCATAGCCAGAATAGGATAGATGGAACTATTGTTTATTATTTTTCTTTCACATTTTATTTATTTGCGAGGAACCGGGCGCCTAGGCACTCGGAGAAGGGAGAAATGGCGGGGAGGCTTCAGGCTTCGGACGTTCGGCATCGGGAGGAAGAGGAAAATCCAGCCAGGGGCTTCGACGTGGCCCTCGTGGACGACGGCTCGGTCGCGTGGCGGGCGAGAACAATCATCGTCCGGCGAACGTCCCATCGCGTGTCCCCTCCGTATCGAGCTATGGTAGAGGTTCGAATTTAGCCTCGCCACAGAAGAACAAACGCTCAGAGGATGGTGGCTATGAGGTCTAGTCCGTCCCTCCGCCCCATGAGATCTAAATCGAGAGGAAAATCCCAACGACGCTCCAACGTCCACACGTGGCCACGCAGCCCGCAATCGAGTCGGACTCCGCTGGTGGCGCGTCGGAGCCCCGATCGGAGTTGCAACGTAGCCGACAGCAATCTCGTCAGCATCGTCGTATCGTCATCATCCCCGCCATTCCGGCCATCACCGAAGGATCCCTTCGTCCCGCGTACCGAACACACACACACACACACACACACACACACACACACACACACACGTACACCGGTCGGGCGACGCCGAGCCCTCGTAACGTAGGCGGGTGGGGACGATCATCCCCGCCCGGAAGAAAATTTGCAAAATTAGGGAAAAGGGGGAGAAGTCGACGTCTCGCTCTTGCGATTAAAGAAAAGGGTTTGGGGGACTTCGCCGTTGAGTGTCGAGCGGGCCGGACAGCGTTCGGAGGGCCTTTTCGCGTCCAAATTAGTGCCGGTGAGTTTCGGCCAATTCGCGTTGTAGTGTCGCGAACTGGTGCCCTCGGCTAGTCGCAACGTCCGTCGACGTAAGCCAAATGTTTTGGGCCTGGCGGCGGCCTCCGCCTCACGGAGGCTGTGTTTAGTTCCTCCCCCCTTTTTCGGTTTTTCTTCTTTATTTTATTTATTTATTTTAACCGTGAGTCGCGTGGTTCGGGGTCACGGCGGAGTGCGCGCGCGTTGGTGGTTCTGCGTGAAAAAATTGATGGATGCGAGAGTGAGTCAGTGTGAGTGTGAGTGCAGTCGTCGATGTTGGTGTGAGCGTGAGTGTATTCGTCGATGTTGGTGTGAAATGTGAGTGACTGGGAGTCGCCGGACCGTCGGGTAGCTTTGGTGAGAGGAATGAGTGGACGGAGATCGTCTGGTTCGTTCCTCTCGTAGGCAAGGTCCCCGGGTTATTCGACGCGAAGGTGACGAAGTGCAAGTGTGACCAACGCCGAGACCGCCCTTTCCCCGCGGAACCGTTTTAGTTGCGGAAAAGTGGCGAAGAGAGAGAGAGAGAGAGGAGAATAAAGTGTGACCCTTTCATTTATTATATCAGTGTGTTTTTTTTTGTTATCGAGTGTGTGTCAATTTTCTTTGCCCCTAACCCTGCCCCTCTGCCACGACCCAAGGCTGCAGCTAGCCGGCAACTTGGGTGACCTCCGGCCGGACTTCGTCCGACCAATTTTCCCGGCGAGCCGCCACGGCGGCTGGCGCCCTAAAATAAATCGCCGGGAAATCGGAGGTCCCTTTTGTGACAATCCGTGAAGAGGAATTTTCCGTCACAAATTTGGCGCCCAACGTGGGGCCGGGCATTCAAAATTCAAAATAGATCGTTCAAGTTAAAAATTAAAATTAGTGTGTTGCTCCTTTCATCTCATCGCGTTTATCTGTTTTTTTTTGTCTCGTGTTGTGTGTTCCGTGTTTAGTGGTAATGGCGTAAATCGTTTTAAAATGTTTTGTTCTTGATACGCATGTCCAGTAAGTCAATTCAAATTGTACCAAGATAATTTGAAAATTTCGGTTCTCGAGCGTTACGGACTGCTTGCCCTCCAGCGCTGACTTTTTTTTTCCTCCTTCGGACGTCCTCGCGCGACGCGCCTATTGTAGTCCGAGCGGCTATTGTTCGGACAGCTGAGTCGATCGCGGCCTTGGACGGATTAGAGGCTTGCGAGATGATCTGTAATATTCGTCGAAATAAAATTTCGGCGATATTACAGCCGGAGTTCGATTCGAAAGATTGGAAGTCTCGGCATATAACGGGTGTCTCATCGGAAAGAGGGAAAGCCTGGTTGTTGAGTATTTATTTGAATTGTTGATTTATTTGTTTATTTAATTTTATTTTCCTTTTCCGATTTGTTTATTTATTGACGTTACGTGACAGATTTATTGACTGGTTTATTGATTATTCATTTTTGTTTTCTTATTTATTTCACTATTTATTGAATTTTACGTTTTCTTTTTTTTCAATCTATTCGTTTTAATTTATTGATTTCGGATTTTTGGCATTTTTATTTATTTTACTTTATTTTATTTTATCGTTTACTCTACTTTACTGTTATAATTTATTTATTGTTGTTTTCAACATTTATTTTTATTGACGTCTGACATTCAATTTCATTTTTTTTTAATTTCTCCGTTCTGTGATCAGAGTATTTTATCAATTGATTTTAAGTATTCATTTTATTTAGTTTACCGTCTTTTTTTAAATTTATTTATTTTATTCACTCATTTTTCTTTCAAGTCCTTTTACAACTTGATTGTTTTATTTTATCAATTTTAGCTGTTCGCTTGTTTGTTTTTTTTTCCTTCTACAATTTAATCTTTTTACCTTTTACTTATTTGACGCCAATTTTAGTTACTTTTAATTTATTACTTTATTTATTTTAACGTCGATCTTGTTCTATTATTTTATTTGACGGTTATTTTATTTATGGACAATCAACGGTAGTTACCTTGTCCATTTTTTTTTACCGTTTGATAATTAATTAATTAATTTCGACGATCTATTTTATTATTATCATTGAATATCTTTTTTTTATTTTTTTATTTACATTTTTTTTTGGTTTGCCATTTTAATTATTGACGGAATACTCTGATTAATTTTTTTTTATTATTTTATTTTTTTTGACTTGACATTTTATATATTGACTCAACTCAGTTATTTTAAAATTTGACGACTTTAACGATTTATTTATTTATTCAATAATGGTTTATTTATCTATTCAAATATTTATTTATTTATGCAATTATTTATCGGTGATTTTGATATGAGGCATCGTCAAGGGCGGGGGTTCCCAAATGTGGCACTCGATTGCTCCACATGGCCAAAGGTTGATGAAGCTGTCTGACAGTATGCCGCAGTCATTTCGAGGACCGCAGGACGCCGAACCGGTCCAAACAGATCCGTTTCGCGTCGGCGAGGTCCCTCCTTAGAGGTAGCCTCGGGGGCTAGTCGATATTTATTTATTTATTTATTATAACCGTAATTGCTTATTTATTTATTTATTATTCATAAATTTTCGTGTTGGTGCTCTTTTTAAATCTAGTCAATTCCTGTTCTTCCGTTTCACGAATCGTCTACGCGTTGGTTGTCCCCGTACATCGTTTCGTGAATCGTTTACGTATCGGTTTGGTCCTCGGTTTACGCCTTGGTGTTATTTATTTGGTTGTCGGTTTGATTATTTATTCGTGACTCGTTGATTTGACATTGATTAATTTATTCAAATTCCGTTTGTTCGTTTCTCGAATTGATGACGTGTTGGTTTTCCCCGTCTTTTGTTTCGTGGATCGTTACTTATCGGGTACTGTTTTCGTCCTCTTTATTTATTCGGCAATGTGATTATTTATCGTGTATGTGCTTCGCGACTTGGATATTTATGTTTGGCCATTTATTTGTTTCGTGTTGGTTTCGTGATATTTATTTTGGGGATAGCTATCTGTTTGGTTTCGTGTTGTGCATTTATTTATTGGTTTTTGTCTTTGTTGGTTGAGTGTTTGTTCTGGGTGTCCTTGAGCGTGGATGACCCCCCAAGTGACCATACCCAGAACCGCTCAATTTGTCAATTTCCGTCCGTCGTTCTTGACTCGATTACGTGTAGGTTTTCCCCGTATGTCGTTTCTTGAAGTGTTTACGTGTCGGCTTTTCGTTTATTGTTTTGGTTGGTGATTTATTTATTGTTCTATTTTGGTGGAGTGTTTGTTTTGGGTGTCGTGGGGCGCAGGTGAAACCCCCCCATGCACTGAACCCGAAACCGTCCACGGACCGAGAATTGTTTTGATTTTTGAGATCCGGTAAAGAAGTACCGAATTAAATGAAAATTATGGATCGGTGGGGGCTGTCGCCATACATTTTTTTATATTTTATTTTTTTTGGCTTTAATTGAAGCAAGCCGAGGGTATCTTGGTCGAGATTCGCTGGCCGGGACGGCCAACGTTTAGGGAGGGGGTGTTGTCACGTGGCAATTTTCCGGGCCCTCCGGAAAACCCGTGATAGCGTCCCCCCCGCTCGACGCTCACCCCGAACGCGGACCCATAGCCAGAATAGGATAGATGGAACTATTGTTTATTATTTTTCTTTCACATTTTATTTATTCGCGAGGAACCGGGCGCCTAGGCACTCGGAGGAGGGAGAAATGGCGGGGAGGCTTCAGGCTTCGGACGTTCGGCATCGGGAGGAAGAGGAAAATCCAGCCAGGGGCTTCGACGTGGCCCTCGTGGACGACGGCTCGGTCGCGTGGCGGGCGAGAACAATCATCGTCCGGCGAACGTCCGATCGCGTGTCCCCTCCGTACCGAGCTATGGTAGAGGTTCGAATTTAGCCTCGCCACAGAAGAACAAACGCTCAGAGGATGGTGGCTATGAGGTCTAGTCCGTCCCTCCGCCCCATGAGATCTAAATCGAGAGGAAAATCCCAACGACGCTCCAACGTCCACACGTGGCCACGCAGCCCGCAATCGAGTCGGACTCCGCTGGTGGCGCGTCGGAGCCCCGATCGGAGTTGCAACGCAGCCGACAGCAATCTCGTCAGCATCGTCGTATCGTCATCATCCCCGCCATTCCGGCCATCACCGAAGGATCCCTTCGTCCCGCGTACCGAACACACACACACACACACACACACACACACACACGTACACCGGTCGGGCGACGCCGAGCCCTCGTAACGTAGGCGGGTGGGGACGATCATCCCCGCCCAGAAGAAAATTTGCAAAATTAGGGAAAAGGGGGGAAAGTCGACGTCTCGCTTGCGATTAAAGAAAAGGGTTTGGGGGACTTCGCCGTTGAGTGTCGAGCGGGACGGACAGCGTTCGGAGGGCCTTTTCGCATCCAAATTAGTGCCGGTGAGTTTCGGCCAATTCGCGTTATAGTGTCGCGAACTGGTGCCCTCGGCTAGTCGCAACGTCCGTCGACGTAAGCCAAATGTTTTGGGCCTGGCGGCGGCCTCCGCCTCACGGAGGCTGTGTTTAGTTCCCCCCCCTTTTTCGGTTTTTCTTCTTTATTTTATTTATTTATTTTAACCGTGAGTCGCGTGGTTCGGGGTCACGGCGGAGTGCGCGCGCGTTGGTGGTTCTGCGGGGAAAAATTGATGGATGCGAGAGTGAGTCAGTGTGAGTGTGAGTGCAGTCGTCGATGTTGGTGTGAGCGTGAGTGTATTCGTCGATGTTGGTGTGAAATGTGAGTGACTGGGAGTCGCCGGACCGTCGGGTAGCTTTGGTGAGAGGAATGAGTGGACGGAGATCGTCTGGTTCGTTCCTCTCGTAGGCAAGGTCCCCGGGTTATTCGACGCGAAGGTGACGAAGTGCAAGTCTGACCAACGCCGAGACCGCCCTTTCCCCGCGGAACCGTTTTAGTTGCGGAAAAATGGCGAAGAGAGAGAGAGGAGAATAAAGTGTGACCCTTTCATTTATTATATCAGTGTGTTTTTTTTGTTATCGAGTGTGTGTCAATTTTCTTTGCCTCTAACCCTGCCCCTCTGCCACGACCCAAGACTGCAGCTAGCCGGCAACTTGGGTGACCTCCGGCCGGACTTCGTCCGACCAATTTTCCCGGTGAGCCGCCACGGCGGCTGGCGCCCTAAAATAAATCGCCGGGAAATCGGAGGTCCCTTTTGTGACAATCCGGGAAGAGGAATTTTCCGTCACAAGACTTAACCTCCACACGTGTCAAAGGATATTTTGCTGTAGATTTTGATAATGCTCGCGCGCGAGCTAGAAGTATACCAGGGGCAATTTTAGCGCGGCTTACGAGAAGCGATGCCTCGGTAATATGCATGTTGAAATCTTTCGAGGAAGTCATAAGACAGAATGCGTCGCTGGTACGTACAAGACGTAAACGCATCTCCACACCGCTTATAAGAAATCGCTCTTGATTAAAAATATCGCGATGGAGGTGACCGAGGAGATCGATCTCATTGCGCCCATTGAGGACCATTCGACGATTAGCAAGGCCTGCATTAGCTTCTGCTAGATCGTCCATTTTACCGGCTGTATCACTGTACCACAGACAACTTGAAAGATGAGAGCTTTTCGCACCCTGCCCATAATTCAATAAGTTTTGAATGTATGCCCTGTATGCATAAGCATTATTGGGCGGAGATACGAGCTTCTGATTGAGAAATACATCGACTTGATTGAACAGCGAATTAAGTAAATTATTGACGGGACCCACTATAATGGTAGGGTCGGGTTTCACTGCACTCGAGCGTATTTGGGTACGTATGCTTAGCATGGTATGAGCAAGATCGATGTATTCGTCACCTTGACCAGGTACCACAAATTCTATTGGTGAATCATCCGTCAGAGATGAGATCGGTTTATAGTGCACCCATTGCGTTCCCTCGATGGTTGTTTGAGTCGGCGGTAGAGAGAATAGTTCCAGCTCACACTTCAAACACTCACACGAATGGGCATGCAAGAACGCCATTTTCACGAGAAGATATCTGATACGGTCCTAGCTCGCGACTTCTTCTTCTTCTTCGACGTTCTCTTTCTAGCTGTTCTCTTCTTTTTTTTAACACAGTTTGTACGTTTTTTCTTCACCGCGGCGGTTTTCTTTTTTAGGCCGATGCTACGCGCTCTGTAGCTACTGAGTGAATGCGCAAGCTTGTGATTTTTCGAGGCCTTATATCCTGAGCCCTGCATAAGACTATTGAGTTTTTCCTCAGCTTTTCGCTTCAAATTCACACCCGATTCGCGCAAACGCGATTTGCAGGCTTCCCTAGGCTGAATTCCTGCATCCATTATATCGTTCGCCACTTAAGGCCTGACCGTTTAGCCTCTTTACCGACAGCTCGTGCCCCCTGTTTTAAGAGAGGTAAAATGCGACGGAAAAGGCCGCCAAGGAAACTGCCAATACCGTGACCCCTCTGGTTCGGCGACCCTATGTATACTTGGCTAATTCCCCTGTACCCTGTTCTACCTCCTCCCACTTGTGCGTCAAAGTACACATCGTAGTAATTCATGTTGCTCTCTCTCTTTTTTTCTCTACCACAACTAAACTAGACATTTGAACTGGAGTGTCACGGTTAGCGTTCCACCCTCGAATGGCATCCAATGCCCGAATTCATCTCTTATATCGATATCTATCGTTTAAAAGCTGGTACATAGAAGAGGTATGTACCGCGGTGGCGAAAAACTTTTGATTTTCACAGAGCCGTAGTTATAATTATTATCAATGTCAAAGGGGACGACACGTAATAATGGCGCGTGTACATCACCGGTTATGTAGGACTCACAAATATCCGTATAAACAAACAACATATTGGGTATACCGTTCATGAGGCTAGCAGGCTGCGGCGCAATATACTGATTCGTTACCACAAGACCCGCGCTATGAGTGAAGCCTAAAATTTTGTTAATTATGGGGGAACAGTGGAAAGCGTGTTCTAGATTTTTACACTCGGTGCAGACACGCTCTACCGAGACATAGCCGTTAAAAGTATGCTGGAATTTCAAATGTCCTACAATACATTGAATTTCGTTAATTGCTTCGAGTAGCGTGGATATGCTACGGTATACCCCAGATGGTACGCAAGCACGCTCGTTTTTAAAATCGACATTGGCCTCAACGCCCGGGGTCGCTGCGTTCGTCACTAAACTGATAAACTTTTTTCACCTTCAGGTGGCACGCGTACGAGGGTGGGGTGAAAAGATTCCGGCCTGACCAAGAAAAACGATGTTTAAAAAATTTTTTTTTGCTCTATTTTTCAACATAATCTCCATCAACACTGATACATTTCTCATAACGGTGTTCTAATTTAGTTATACCAGTTTTAAACGTAGATTCGTCAAGCTCCTCAAAATACTGATTTACAGCTTCGATAACTTCTTCGTTGCTCTTAAATCTTTTTCCGCCAAGCCATTTTTTGAGGTTAGGAAACAGGTAATAGTCGCTGGGGGCTAAGTCTGGAGAGTAGGGAGGATGCGGCATCAATTCAAACTTCAATTCGTGGATTTTGGACATGGCAACAATCGACGAATGCGCTGGTGCGTTATCGTGATGAAACAAAACTTTTTTCTTCGCCAAATGAGGTCGTTTAATTTGCATCTCGTGCTTCAAACGTTGCAATAACTCTGCGTAGTATTGACCAGTGATAGTCTTACCCTTGATAAGACTAGGGGACTAAGGGTGTGTGTCTTTTACATCTGTTAAGTATCTGTTAAGGGGACTAAGGGACTAGACTAGGACTAAGGGTGTGTGTCTTTTTTTTGTTCCTTCACAAGTTCATGATACAGTTGTGCTCGTTCGCCATCGACGAAATGTAGATAACGTTGTAATACGCTCAAATACGCTAGCCATTTTTCTCGCTCGTCGCCGTACGCATTAGATTTCAAAATTTCGCTCATCTCCATATCAAAGCGATTCAGAGTCGCCGTAATTGTTTTTTCCGCTTGGCTCACCGGTCGTGCCTCACTATCGCTGACACCGCGCTTTTGGGAATCTAGTTGTAATAGGCGCTCCTCGGGCACCAGAACCATTTTCCTGGCATGCTCCATTATTAGGCTATAAGATTTGACAATATGGTACCGAGGATTGGGGCAAGCAGCAGGGGTAAAAATCCACCGCTTTGAATGAAAAATTTCTTCTTACTTTTTCAGCAACCTCTATTCGTGGCTAAGCGCCTGAGAAGGGGCACGTGGCGGCGCAATTTTTTCCGTTGGTTGGCTTTTGAGAGGAATATTACCGTGAAGAACGTTTAAAGCGCACTCGCAAATGCAGCGTACTATACGAGAATCCACTTTCCGAAAAATAGCCTCACGCTGCTCTTTCGTGAGATATTGAAGAGCGTTCAATATCGCAACGCTCTTCTTGCAAAGAGACGATCCGCCGCGTGCCATCACAGGCGTAGAACTGGTAATTCCCCATATGTGTCACCGCTTTTTAATTTCTTTCACGGTACGTAAACGAAATGGCGAGTATCATCAGGGACAGTACATGTGCGGTATCGACAATTATCGGGTGTTGCTTGCTTCAGATCGAGCAACAAATAACCGTGCGGTTTAGATGTTGCGTCGTAATAAACCTCCTGTAGAAATCGTGGATTTTCCGGACATATTTGGCGCGCCAAGTGCTGTATTTGAGCACGATCGCGAGGATTTTTGAAGATAACGATATAATTAGCATTAAAGAGATGTCCCGCTGGCCTTGACCCTGATGAAACAAATTTTGCGTTATAAAAATAACGCTTAAGTTCTTTCGATGACTGCCTTTGATGAATCGATCGACAATGGTATTGCTCGATGCTTCACGCATTAGATCATCGATAATTAAGAGCTTCGCGCGGGGGTCGTTTGAGTAATCGGCAGTCTGGGGTAATCCTTCGCGAAATTCTATAGCATCACCGTACTCCGTATATGCTGTCTGCCACTCGGAATAATAAAATATTCTCTCGAAGCGCTTGCTGTTCATACGCGTGATACATTTCAGAAATTTTTTAACAAAATACGTTTTACCGCAACCTGTCGGCCCGCAGATCATAGAAGTCCAGGGATGTTGCCACCTCGTGTCCATTGCGGTAAATGAGGAAATTTAGGCTCAGTGCAATATTAAATAAGACTTTAGGGTTTTACGTAAAAAATATATTTACAGTATATTTTACAAATGGCGATAACCGTAGGGAAGTGATCCATATTGTCCATCACGTCTTCGCTTAATGCTCGATGGCTTGCGAGTTTTTGTCTCACCTCGTGTGACAACATGATAAAGTTCTGTCCGTCTAATGGCGCCATATCTCAGTACAAAAGGATCCTGTCGCTCACCCACGATGAAGGATCGTACGGACTCATAGTTTATTAACACATTATTTGCAAAGTTAAGCGTGATATCCTTAACTTTGCAAACCTCACTCTCTGTCCCGTCAGGCGTGCGCACGATGAATGCATAAAATTTAGGACCGCCGGAAATGAAACTTCTTATATAACTGCCCTCACCATAGGTGGTTAGTTCGTTAGGTTATTTAACTCGTTATTTAATTTATAAGATTATTTATTCGTTATTTAACTAACTAACCACCATAGGTGGTTAGTTAGTTCAATCGCCAAGCAATTGACGTATCGGGGGCTCGTAGGTATCAGGTTGCTCTCTCGTTACATAAATTACGGAGTCGGTATCGCAGTACAATGCGCGTCTTCCCAGTCGTTCCAGGTAACCATAAAGTTTTAAACGCGCTTGTGCCGTGGTGTATGCAGCTATTACAACGTTAGCTATACTGGAGGGTACCACAGCCTCACAGGTTTTAATATAATTGACGTAAAGAATTTCATTGTTCACCGGCAGCATACCTGTAATATCGTATTCTGGATTAGTTAATAACTCCATAAGTTTTTTGCGCGTTGATACTACGACTGTTTGCGGCAGGTTTTCGCGTTGTCCGAATTTTCTCCAGAACGAATTCAGACATAGTTTGGCGACTGAGCGAGGCCGGGGTTTTTGGTTATCGACTGACGATTCAAACGAATCCCCTCTGATTGCTCAAAGCTAGCGATATAACACTCTTTGGCGGATTCATCGTCCAAACAGTTCTCAGGCCATCCGCTCGCCTTCTGCTTGATCTTCAAAAAGGTGTTAATATACTCGACGAATAAGCCTCCCGATTGCGTGTCACGATTGAATTGCGTTACTTCGTATTGCCAGATTTCGACAATGTGGAGTATCGTGTAACCGCATGAGACGGCTTTTCGCAATTCATCGGCAACCCAGGTACCCTCGAACACACGCTCGTCCAGATCGTCATGCATGCACTCTTTCTCATTCATTATCTCACTGCATGTGCGGCACAGAGAGAACAGCAGGCGCTGATGCATACGCACAGGCAAAACAGGATGGTAGAGATCGCGCAGTGGTAGAACGGTACATTTCATAAGACCTTCGACACGCGCTAGATCGTTAGTGGGTCCTGTCAACTCTAAGCATTCCCCGCCTATATATACTTTCGGATGTCCGATAGGGTATTTACCAAATTTGCAAATATACGGGTACAGAGAGCAGACGTCTACGTAGCGTATGCGCTCCGTCTCTTTAACATCGTAGAGCGTCACCATATTCTCCGTGCGACCGCCCGAGAAAGCATCACGAGGATTTAAGGGTTCCGCGGCCGTCAACGGATGATCCCGTATGAGTTCACGAATTTCAACACTAGTTTCCAAAAGCCTGTCCCACTTGCGGGCAGCCGTGCCAATAGCAGCCATGAAATTGTAATACGTACGCGGTATTGCCTGCTTCATAATAGCCGTCGGCTAGTAAATTTTGAGGTAGTCTAAATTCGCGCGAACGGCCAGCGTGTATAATACGCTTTCCAAGAGGTATAATACGGCATAATACCGATCGTATTGTCTTTGAGGAAATTTTTCCGAAAGACCCTGAAGCAGGCCGAGGCTATCGTTATGCTCTCGTCAAACGGACAAACCCGGCCGCTGGCTATAAACATGTCACGAAAAGCCATACACGCGCGTCTCAAGATCGTGACGTCGTCCGTGCAGTAGCTTACGAGTTCCTTCGAAAAGTCAAACACGTAGTCTCTGTCTTTAGACTTCTGATACCAGGCTAAGAATTTTTCACGCTCTGCGGGGCGCATCGTGTCAGGAGAATAATACTCTACGGCTGGTAGGGGGCCCACATAATTTTGATTTTCCGGCCTGTTAAACAAATGAGGGAAAACACCTTTAACGATAGCTCCTGTGAGACCGAAGGCTGTAGGGAGCGCACTGAGAGGCATGTGAAAATAGTTTAGACTGTCGAGAAAAACAAGTTTTTCAACACGCATCGAAATGATTTTCGTACCGTTCATAATTATACTCGGCAGTTGGACCTTTTTTTCTTCAATTAAATAGCGCAAAATGAACTGCGCGTAAAGCCACCGGCATTATGAGCAATACAGATAGTACGCGAAAAATGCTCGACACGCTGCATAGCAAGTTCGACCAATTGTCCCACAGGCTGCTGTCGAAATACATATTGTCGAGAGTCGCAATACTCGCATAGCTCGGCCATCGAATCACGAGTGCAACAATACGTGCAAACTCGTTGAACTACGCACAAGTTGGGCTCGTGTAGAAAAGTATTCGCATCGCCTTGTACCTGTGTACATTGCTGAGTCTTAAAATCGTAGAATATGAAAAGTATTTTCCCCGTGCTTTGACCACCGCGAAAAGGCTTCATAAAGCACATGTGATAACTGGGTCGATCCGCTCTGCATGCTTTACAAAAGCCCACACCGCAAATGTGTTTTCGTCTTTTATCGAGAGGCCTGACAATTTTCAGGCATTCGGGGCACCGCTTGAACGAGGCACACACGCTGTTTGATTTGTGTTTTCTGTACTGTTTAATAATCAAATGATTTTCGAAACATTGCAACCCGTAGAACTCGCGCGCGCACGCCTCGCATCGAATAGCTGCATTTACTTCGGGATCGCACGGTGGTGACGTCATACAGCGAGGACACTTTTTTTTTAAACATCTATGGCCAAATCTACGGTATTGTGAATTATACGAGGAGCAAAAATCACGGCTTCCCACAGCGCCTCGTAAATTTAATATCGGCTGATAATGATGTGAATGCTCGTAATATAAAATGTGCAGCGTGTGTTCGATTTTGCCAAAAGTATTTGAGACTTGCTGCGAGCCATCGAACAAAGGTGCATTCCCCCTCCCGAGCGTCATAAATTCATAAACTACTATGGTAATACCGTGCTGCGCGAGATAATTCTGGTAGAGAGCAATCTCACGGACACCGCAGCCGTTTGACGGTACTATAACTCCCGCTGCATTCGTTAATTCAAGCGCAGCGTTTTTCTGCAATGAGCCATTAGTCTGCCTCATACGTTGCCAGTTTGCGTGTAAACTACCTGAGCGTATTTCACCCCGTTCGGCATACGCGCGCGCCGACGCCAGGGACCGTGCCAAACAGAAAGTATCGGTATTGCGTATCGTGAGAATGGATTTTTTTTTCTACCCCCTCATGTGTTAAGCGTTTCTCTAACGCGCAATCTCTAACGGGTCGAAACGAAAGCCAAACGGGGCCGTGTAGTAAACTGTTCGAGGCAAACGATATACCTATGTAATCGCCAGCTTCGCAAGATGCTGTGATATACGTCAAAAGGTCACGAAACGCTCCTTCCAGCCATGGTAATAAATGATCACCAGGTGGGGGTTGACGAATGCGTACGGTGATTTCTCGGCCTCATAGTTTAAAACGCTTGAAGTACCGACGAGTCACGACACACGTATGCTCGTGCCCGTCGGTGTGCGCGCTCTATAGCAGGTACGAATATCCACACGAAGAGGAGAGGCCGAGAATACGGTTTTTCCCACGGGGGCTGCTGCGCAAAATATTTTGACAGTTATCAGCATAATTCGCAAACTCCTGCGGTGAGTTCACCGGCGGATGAACTCATCGCGGATCGGAGCTAAACTGCATCGCTTAGCTTGTACACGTGCATCTATGCTATCCAAACTCTGTGCTTACCGTCGGATGAGCTCATCGTAGAACGATCGCGCTCACCGTCGGATGAGCTCATCATAGAACGATCGCGTTCACCGTCGGGTGAGCTCATCGTAGAACGATGCATCGGCTACCTCGCACACGTGCAATTATGCTGACCTGTCAAAATTTGCAAAAGATGCCCTTCATACGACAGGCAGCTTCAGTTGCTCTTCAGACTCCGTTGCGCGCGTTCCACCAGTCCGCGAAAAATGTATCCTGAGTGCCTGGAGCTTCTTGTGGCGCCGTTCGCGTGCCGCGTTTCCCGCGTCGACGGCTTGTCCGTATATGTACGCACAGTGGCGACGGGCGAAACGCATGAGAGGCTGCATGAAGCCCTGTACGCATTTTACGTGCAGCGTCGGGCAGGAGTACGCCTTCCGTTCGACGATGTTGCGCCGGGAGCGTCTTGTGTGATTATCCCCGCGGGCGGTTGTGACGTGCTTCGCGGAAATATAGTGTCGTGCAACTCCGAGGGATATAGTGAAGTTTTTTTTGTTGACGAGGGGTACAGCGGGTACGTAGACGCGGACTCGCTGTATACCTCCGCGCCCTTTTGTGCGTTTGTCGCGGGCCTCGTTATACAGTGCACGGTTTCGGGGATCGCGCATCTCGAGGCCATCCCCTTCGTCTCGCACCTGCTCGCGGATCTCGTGGAGAACCGCGTCGTCGTGGCTGTGGCCGAAAACGACACCCCCCTCCCCCGTGTGCGCATTTACAATGGGGTCGACGTCGCGACGGTGTTAATCGCGGCGTTGAACGACGGGCCCGAACCCGTCGCTTTTTACGACGCCTGGTGGCCAGACGACGGGTTCGACGACTCGTTCGAGCCGGATGGGCGGGAGGACGAGCCGTGACACTCGTGCTAGTGTGTGGACGCGCGCGCATGTGCGTGCGTGTGTGTGTGTGCGTGTGCGTGTGCGTGTGTGTGCGCGCGCGTGTGTGTGTGTGTGTGTGTGTGTGTGTGTGTGTGTGTGTGTGTGTGTGCCCTCGGAATGCACCGTCACCAGGAGCAACAACGGCCTCGGTGACTAAAATAGAATTATTTCTAAAAACGATTTTTCAGAAAGGAAAAAAAAGGGGCCACTATGGCGAATCCTCCACTCCGGCCATCCCCCCTCCACACCCCGCGGGGCGTGGGGGGAGGGAATCCCCACTCCATCCCCTCCACCTCGGATACCGAGGAGGGGGGAGGGGTGGGAGGATAAGGACGACCATCCCCACTCCACCCCCCACCACCTCGGCTACCGAGGAGTGGGGGTAGCAGTGGGGATGAGGAGTGGGGGTCGCCAAAGTGGCCACTATGGCGAATCCTCCACTCCGGCCATCCCCCCTCCACACCCCGCGGGGCGTGGGGGGGAATCCCTACTCCATCCCCTCCACCTCGGATACCGAGGAGGGGGGAGGGGTGGGAGGATAAGGACGACCATCCCCACTCCACCCCCCACCACCTCGGCTACCGAGGAGTGGGGGTCGCCAAAGTGGCCCCCATACTATTATAAATATATATATTGTCGCGCATAACCCGGTTTTGCTCAAGAACCTGGCCAGCGCGACAAATGGGAAAAATTATCTTTTTCCCGAATTTTAACCGATGCGGCTTAGAACGCGGAAAACACCTCGCGCTTGCGCAACTCGAAGCCAAGGGAACCGTCACCCAACCACAAACATGCGAGCACCATACAGGGCGTTTCACAGAAGTATTCCGGACTGGATAAGGCTTTCAAACTTACCTTTACGATGCGCTTCGATCTCGCGGCGTGTACGTCCTCCTTCTGTCTCTTTCTCGCACGCTCTCGGCCTGAGTCGCGGTTCTTGGCTCGGGGAATCTCTCCCAGGATCGTCCTCGGTTTGGGACGAATGAATAGTCTCACACTTGGGTACTTTTATATAAAATATTTAATGCGTCTTAGCGCGAACAAAATTAAACTAATTCGGATCCTCGTCGGCGTCTAGGGTCGCGCTACTGCGCACAATCTGACCTCTTCCGACGGAAGCGCTATTACAAAAACTCAGCTATCCCGCTGGTGCCAAAGGACTCGATATAATCCTAAAGCGCGTAAATGCCTCTACGTAATCTCAATTGAGGACTTGAAACTGGATCGCAATCGATATTGCGCTATCGACTCGGAAAATGCTCGGACGTCTATCTCGCTCAAAGTCTGACGGAGGAATCTCTGGATCCCTTGTTCCAATCCTTCCGCATCGATCGCAGGCGAGGGGAAAATCCATAATCGATAAGTGGGGTCAACGGAGTGCGTGAACTGCGTGCGCCTAGGACCGTGGCCTAGCGCTTCTCCGCGCATGGTTACTGACCCTTCGCGCTTAGCGGGGCGCGATTATTCAAATCGTGTGGCTCGTTCCACATGAAAAGCGTGAACAAAAATCATGATTAGACAGGGCGAGAAATTCGCGACTGTCTAGCCAGGACCATACTCTGGGGCGTTTCGCCACTAAAACGGCGAAGCAGCGCGTTGTACGCAAAAGAGAGCGGCGGGACGCCACATTCCCCCCTTCTAAACCGCTGCTTGCCAGTTTTGAGGTAAAGTTTGAAAGCCTTTTACATGGGGCCCAATATCGTGCCCGCATGTCGAGTTCTGGTCGTGGTGAGACGTGCGTTAGCAATCGACAATAAACATCTTGGCGTTACCTTGGTCTACTCACACCGCCACCACCGATCCGGGTTCCGTTACTTCTCGGTTACCTCCACCAATTGTTAATTTCTCCAAACGTGTACCCGATTAATTGGGATCGCTATGATTGGATGGGGAGCTGGTTGTGAGCAAATTGAATTAACTACAGTGATCATTGGACAACACACGTGAACATTTATTGTCCCTCAACTTAAAATGCGCAAACGCTGAGGGTCGCTTTATGCGAAAGAAAAAAAAAATTTAAATCATAATTGACTCACACAAGGTAAGAGAAATTCGCTTTAGCGTTCGATTGGCCTTTTTGGCGCAACAAAATCAAACCTAGTCCGGCCTATTTTGGCGCGGTACGAAATCGAAGTAGTAACGAATCTGGCCTTATTTGGCATAGTACAAAAATGAACTTAATCATAGGTCAAGCCTCTTTCGGCATAAGGTAGTTCCTCTATATACTGTATCAAAAATAGAAATTGGTAATATAAAAATAAAAAAAAGTTTATGGCGCGTCGAGTATCGCGCGATGCGTGGCCTCCTAGACAGAGTCTTCCTCGATGTCGTCATCGGCGCTGGTGCCGACGCTGGACGGTGCGTCTTCGTGCTCGACCGGCAGGATAACGCAGCTTGCGCTCGTACCTGGCGTGGCATCGTCTGTGACGGGTCCTGCGCTCGACGGCGCTCTGGCCATTTCCTCTGATGTTACAGCGTGAATGGCGCTAGCATCGGAGCTGACGTCTTCGATGATGACGCGTTTGTCTCGTGCCAGGCTCATCTCGTGCTGGCGACGTACCACTTCCAAGTACGCATCGACCACTGAGGCAGAAACTGCAGTAGACTGGGCTTTGTTCTGGCGCTCCTCGTAGTCGATGGCTAGCTGTAAGCGCTTGGTAACGGCTTCGTCGATGATGCGCTTACGACAAGGACCACAGGCTGGGTCGGGTTCTGTTAGGAGACGCCGGCACGTCTTGCAACGCACATTCAGCGGAATGACGTCGTTGACGAACTCCCGGTAGTGCGGCCATGGACAGTCTTCGTCGGTGAACCCTTCCGAGTTGCAGGTGCGGCAAAAGACAGCTCCCGTGTCCTTACGGCTGCAAGATCGCCAGCTGTGCCCCTCGGTTTGGCAGTTCAGGCATCCTTTTCCCGCTTTCGGGCGCAGGTGAGGTTGGCGCAACTCGCATTGGGCGCGGTAGACCTCCGAGACGCTTTTGGTGAAGAGCTTTTTCACCTTCAGCAAGTTATCAATCTTGATCTGGTTGCGATGATGAGCTTGGACGCGTCGCGTAAGCTCGTCGTCGGTAGCCTTCAGACGCCCTACCAGAGATTGATTCTCTTCTTCCAACTTGGTGACCCTAGCAGTCAGGGCATCCCTCTCGCGCATAAGCTCGAGTGCGGCTTCGAAATGAGCAGCGGATAATTTCGAGGCGGCTGACATGACGCTAGCGGCTGGCTGCTGCTGCGCGCGTAGCTTCTCGTAATTGAATAAAATCTCCTTGATGTCTTGCGCTGGTACGAGGACAAAGCCGGTAGCCCCTCGCAGAACTCGGGGACTCTGGATCACCCCATCCTCGGGCTCCGGAATGGTGAAGCGGACGACTGGGAAGTCGGTCATCTGGAAATCTTCCAGTGATCCCCATCCACATGGTGGGACGTTTCCCGCCTTACCGCCCTCTCCGATGCTGCTGATACTGCTGCGTTGGTCCATTGCGCTGTTGATCGAAGCCTTACATTTTACACATTTTGCATTCTCTCTATTCTCGTGCTTCGTTTAGCTAACTTTAAATCATTGATGTGATATTTTCCGATTTCTTTACCTGACGGATCACTAATTACGACTACTATCGGTGACAATTTTTTTGTGATTACTCCCGGGCCTCTATATCTGGGCGCTAATTTCGCACTATAGCCTTGAGCAGCACTTGAGAGCGTTTTATTGGGGTAGTAGACTACATCTCCAATTTCCACATAATCTAAACTCGACCGTCGGTTTCTATTGTAACGTTCGCACTGTTTCTTTTGCGCTTTCAGCATAAAAGACTCGACCTTTTCGCGTAAATTCTTCAAGCGTTTCATGCGGTCTGTCCAGTCGTTATCAATAGCGTTGTCGTTGGTCTGGGTTGCGTCCATCGTGTCGAGGGAGGGTTCTCCGGCGCGTCTTGGTTCACGACCAAAATTAAGAAACGAGGGGGTCACTCCTAACGATGTGTGAACCGTTGAATTATACGCGAATTGAATTTCTTCTAAAGTTTCGTCCCATTCCCGATGATCTTCTCCTAGCAAGCTAGCTAACATTGCCTTCAGGTTGCGGTTTATGCGCTCTACCGGATTCGCTTGTGGATGATATACCGGGGTCGAAACTTGTCTGATTCCTGTTTCTTCAAAAAACGTTGATATCGTTCTATTGATAAATTCTGTGCCGTTGTCTGTAATTACCACCTGAGGTGTTCCTCATTTATTAATCAATGTGCGGAGGCACCTTACAATTTTCTGACCGTCAGCTTTCGCTAAGGGAAAGCACTCTAAATATCGCGTATTCACATCCTCGCAAACTAGAATATAACTCTTACCCAATTTGGAGCGCGGAAAAGGGCCTACGATATCGATCGAAACCGTTTCCCAGGGCTCGGGGATTTTACGCGGATACATTAACCCATGGGGTGGCGTATTGTCTGACTTACACTTTAGGCAGGTCACGCACTTATTTACGTATCGGCGGACATCCTCACGCATTCCTGGCCAATAGAAGAGCTTCAAAATCATATGATAGGTCTTCCTCATGCCTTGGTGCGCGGATTGGGGGGTACCGTGGTATCTCTCAATAGTTGGGAGAACTTCGTCCTCTCTCAGGACTACTTTCCACGCATTATTGTCTCCAACAATTTCCTTAATTCTGTCGGGCTTGTAATAATATAATTTTCCGTTTTTCGTTTTGTAACGGGGGTGTCGCGTAGGGTTCGATTCTACTAAATCGACCATCGTGTCGTACCATGAACTTTTCCGCAAGTAGTTCATTTGTGCAGGGAGCGTATTATCGCCTGCGTCTTCGTACAACCGCGAAAGCGCGTCTGGAGCCTCGTTGGCCGTACCTTGGCGATGCTCTATCGTCAGGTCGTGCGACAACAGTTCCATTGCCCACCTCGCTAGCCTTCCTATCGGGTCTTTGAGCGAGTGTAACCATCGCAGACTTGAGTGGTCTGTGATCACTGTGAAACTCGTGCCCTCCAGGTAGCATCGCAGCTTACGCACTGCGTATACCACGGCTAAGCATTCCTTCTCGGTCGTAGTGTAATTACACTGCGCGCCTCGTAAGGGCTGACTTAAGCACGTGATTAAGTACTCTTTGTCTGAATCTTTTTGCGTCAATACGGCTCCGAGACCAGTGTCACTTGCATCCGTGTACAAATAGAACGGCAAGTCCGGTCTTGGGGGAACCAAAGTAACTGCTCCTTTAAGCGCAGACTTTACGTCGTTAAACGCATCTTCGCATTCATCAGTCCAGATCCATGGTACTTTAGGACTGGCTAATTTATTCAGCGGCCCTTGAATCTTCGCAATATTACGCAAGTGTCGGTGGTACCAGTTTACGGAACCGTTGAACCTGCGCAATTCTTTGCGGTTACGGGGGCGCGGATATTTGAGTATCGGGTTGATACGCTCAGGATTTGGCTTCAAGCCATCCTTATTCAAAATAAAACCCAAAAATTCGACTTCTTGTCGCGCAAAATAAGACTTTTCTCGATTTATTTCCAAATTGGCCTCTTGGAAGACTCTAAATAATATATCCAACATCACTATATGCTCGTCGAAAGTTTCTGAAATCACTATCCAATCGTCAAGGTATGCGAACACTTGATCGGCATATCTCTCTGGCAATCTCTGCGCGCGAATGTACTCAAGGAACTTATCTTTAAGCTCATCCATAAGGCGCTGGAACGTAGCGGGTGCGTTCGTTAGGCCATAGGGCATGCGAACGTATTCGAACAGTCCCCGACCTTCGACCACAAAGGCAGTATACTCTCTGCTATCTGGGTCCATCGGGATCTGGTGAAACGCTTCGCTCAGGTCGAGAGTGCTAATAATTAGTCTGTCCACCATCGAATCTAAAATTCGGTTCATCCTGCGCAGAGGGTAGTCAGATTTTTTCGTGACGCGATTCAATCGCCGATAATCCACGCAAAATCTATATTTGCCATTCTTCTTAAGCGCTAGAACGGGAGGACTAGACCACGAGCTATTGCTGGGTACTATAAATCCCTTTTCTAATAATCTAGCGATTTCCTCGTCTAGGATTTTGTTTATGGCGGGGCTTCTCCGATATGGTTTCTGTCTGATTGGCGTCTCGTCTGTCAATTCAATAACGTGAGTCGTCATCGTCGTACCATTCGTCCCCGTGATCCCTTGTGCATTAAATTTCTCGTTCAAAAATTCGTCCAAACGTGACTGTTCGTCTGGCGATAATTGCTGAATTTGCATTGAATTTGTCGTCTCGCAATTTCCTTGCGCTAAATCAAAGGGTACTTCTATTTCCGAATCCCTAATTCTCCAAATGTTTGCGTTTCCATCTATCGTTATTTTCCATGGCAAGATGAGGTCCATGCCTAGTATGACTGGCGTGCTCAGACCGTCTAAAATGGCGAACCAATGTTCTCCATAACAGTCGCAAACGTCAATAAGGAATTTCGCCGAGTAGCGCGGTATTGCGACATGGTCTTGCTGCGCGAGCTGTACTCCTGTACGAGAGATTGCGTCCTTGACGGGACTGCATCTCTGTGACGCACGTACTTGCTCGTATGCGTAGCCGCTCATGAAGCTGCGATCGCTTCCGGTGTCTAGAATTCCTTTCAAAAACTGTTCCTCGATTTTCACTGTAACCGGGATTATACTGCGCTCTCGCGGAGGTCTGGGGGACGCGTATCCTTTAAATGTACGGCGCGTTCCTATCTCCATCGAGCAATTCTGCGCGAAAAAAGCATGCTGAATTTCACCTGCGCTACCTAAAGCGTCTATTATCTGAAGACACGGCCTAGCACTTCTAACTTCCGCTAATGGCTCCTCATTGTCTTCGTCTTCGGTGTATTCAGTCTCCGATGCTGTGTGCGAGCTATCGTCATTTTCCGAATCGTTATTACCGTGCGTACTATTTTCCGCTACGAAACACGTTCTCAATATTTGCTCCTCAGTATTGTAACTGGTGGCGTTCTCTTCTTGTGAATCGTGCTCATTTACCTTAATCGTTTGCCTAGTTCTTTTATTAATACCCGAGGTCGCGTCAGGAAGTGGGAGTGATTCTAATCGTTCCTGACTTCTTGCGCGTTTTTTGGAGGTGGTGTTGGGCTCTTCTTGGCTCTACGCGGTTCCTCGCGGAATCTTTCGCGTCTAGGAGGCGAGTTTGCGCGATCATCGCATCGATTCGCGTAATGTCCCTCACGCTTGCATTTGTAACAAACTACTGTGCGATTTCTATCGTAGTCCCTGTTACTGCGTCTACCTCTCCATGAATATTCTTCCTCGTTCGATCTATACCTATCGCCGTTGTAGTAACGCGAATTACGACTATTTCTTTCTCTACTATTCCTTCGATAACTTCGCGAATAATACGATTTGCGTTCGTCGTTTGAATTTCGCTTGTTACGTGGTTGCGATCGGCGCCTCTCTCCCCCCTTCAGCGATGAAGCCGCGCTGGAAGAGCGAGAACTATCGGGGCCAGATCGTCGGCGCGTTTTGCCGCTGGTATCTTCACCTGAACTATTTTTGCGTTTTTTTCGAGAGTCCTTCTCGTTAACATTTTTTCCTTGCTGGATTACCTGCAATTTTGACAGTCTTTTGCTAAGGTTTTCTATCTGTTTTAGGCAAATGTCTTCCTTGCTTACGGTTTCGGTAACTTTCTTTTTTATTGCGCTTTTTCCTTGTTTTTTCGGCTTATTACATTCGTCTGATTTTACCGAATTTTCTCTCGTAACGTCTCCTATCGCATTTAATCGCTGTTTACCGCTTGAATTGCGTGAATAACGCGAATACTCGTCGCGTTGTTTATCCGCTTGCAACATTAGCTCATTCTTTTCTTCGTATTTACGAATTTTCTTAATTAACGCGTCGTATGAATCTACTTCTTCTCTGTCGAAGTGCGTTATCAATTTCGAACTTAATCCGGAAAAAATTTTGTCTAACTGATATTTTACTGGAACCTTTTCTTGCAATTTATTGTACATTTCGCTAATTTTTATTACGTAGTCAATCGCGGTTTCTTTCGGTTTCTGGACTCGTTTTTGTATTTTGAAATTTAGCTGCTGGTCATCTTTCAAATCTCCGAAAGTGTCTCGAAATTTCGTGGCAAAGTCATTCCATGAGACCCAGTCTCTGTGAAATACTTTGTACCACGCGTACGCGGTATCTGATAATACTTCCGGTAAAACATTAAGCGCGTTTTGTCCGCTTATACCTGACGCAGCGATTCTTCGCTCGATCTCGTCGAGAAAGTCATCAGCGTCGAGTTTTCCGGGGTATTTCAATTCCCAAGACTTGAAAATTTTATTCACGTTGCGGGGAATTTGTTCAGATCTGCGCGGTTCGGTTCTTTCGAGATTTGTTGTCGTGCTATTCTGTGAATTCGTACGCTCGCGTGTTTCGATTATCTCGTTAAATTTTAACGTACGAGGTTGAAACGTGGCTGTGATCGTCGGCGTGGATTGCGCTTGTGTTATTGTCGTTACAGTCGGCCTAGTCAGCGTTGAAAAAGTGTTGGTCGAAGTGTACGTTGTTGTCGTTACAGTTTGGGTACGCGGTGGCAATGTAAACGTTTTTGTATCGTTGCTTTTTGTTCTACGCCTCGCGCTACGAATGGGATCTTCGTCGTATTCCCACTGTGTGTCGTCGACTTCCGACAACGCGATTTTACTTTCGATTGTTTTTATTTTTCGCTCGAATTCGTCGGCTAAATCTTTTGTTCGCTCGTCGACTAGTCTTACAATTTTACTTTGCGATTTTTCGACTGCTTCGATCAATTTACTATTTTTTTCGTGCAACAATTCTATTTCGTGCCGGGTTTGTTCCGAATTCGTGTGAATTAATTCTTGCACGGTCGATTGCAAATTCATAAACATTTCCTGGAATTTATTTATTACTGCGTCATTGTCTACAGCGTTTTTCGTTTCTTTAATCTGTTTTGTCGATTGTTTCGGTATTGTACCTACTGTTCTGTTTTTGTTCGTTTCCGTATTATTCTTCCTACTTATTACTGTCTTATTTAACTCGTCAGTAGAAGTATTATCCCCTTCGGACGTTGAGGGTGAGCGCGTTAAAGTTTGGCCTGTCGGTATTGCGTTGCTTGATCGCGTGGATCTTTGCGCTTTATTACTTGCTTCGGAGGGGTCACTCATGTTGAATGCGTTAAATATTCACTTTGCGAAAAGGAAATGAATTTGGAATAATTTATGAACTGGACGAAGACGATGGAGACACTTGTACAAAAAAAATGTTTTTCCTAATAATGTTAGGATGAATAAATATTTTGTTCAAAATTTTATGATAAATTAATTAATTCTTTAAAGAAGAATAATTACAAGTGATATTCGTGTTCGTTAAATTTCAGTTCGTTCACGTTATATTTCTTTTGAATTCTACTGTAGAAATTATTTCGCGTGATTTTATTTCGTTCCAATATAACGCTGTTCTTTGCTGAGTTAGACGCTGTTTTGTTTACGTTACGCGTGAGCGCTCTGTTTCTCTGCGTATACGTATAGCGTAATCCGCTAGCAGGACTGGCGAGTTTATGACTCTATCCCTCTTTGTCTCGGACCGTCTACTCAAGTGTGCTCGAAGCTATATTTCGATGGGACACTGTGAGGATAGAAAAAAAAAATTTCGAACCTTTCGAACGTACAGTTTTAAATATTTGAGAAATATTATTTCGGTACTCGTTCTATGCAAAGGAAACGAATTTTCGCACAATTTTCGCTAGTAATTTTTTTCCGATAATTTATGATACCTTTTTTTCCAGTCAATTTCAAGTTAACTTTTTGTCCTAATTATAAAGCGATCTTTCTTATTTTTCATTTACAATTATTATTCTTAATTTTGCGTGTTTCGAAGACACGCTACGCCGCAAATTTTTTGTAATGGCCAATTTTTAGCAAAATTTTCTCATTAATACAATGTTACAAACATACTTAATCGTCGCCATAAATGAAATGCGTTGGCGATTTTTTTCAACTTTTAACGTCTTTAATGTGTGTCGTATGGACACGCTAAGCTTTATTAACGCAATACAATGGTTAATCTGCTCGATTCTTTTTTTGTCGTGAATACGGTGTGTCGTATAGACACGTTGGGCGCCATTATTGTCGCGCATAACCCGGTTTTGCTCAAGAACCTGGCCAGCGCGACAAATGGGAAAAATTATCTTTTTCCCGAATTTTAACCGATGCGGCTTAGAACGCGGAAAACACCTCGCGCTTGCGCAACTCGAAGCCAAGGGAACCGTCACCCAACCACAAACATGCGAGCACCATACAGGGCGTTTCACAGAAGTATTCCGGACTGGATAAGGCTTTCAAACTTACCTTTACGATGCGCTTCGATCTCGCGGCGTGTACGTCCTCCTTCTGTCTCTTTCTCGCACGCTCTCGGCCTGAGTCGCGGTTCTTGGCTCGGGGAATCTCTCCCAGGATCGTCCTCGGTTTGGGACGAATGAATAGTCTCACACTTGGGTACTTTTATATAAAATATTTAATGCGTCTTAGCGCGAACAAAATTAAACTAATTCGGATCCTCGTCGGCGTCTAGGGTCGCGCTACTGCGCACAATCTGACCTCTTCCGACGGAAGCGCTATTACAAAAACTCAGCTATCCCGCTGGTGCCAAAGGACTCGATATAATCCTAAAGCGCGTAAATGCCTCTACGTAATCTCAATTGAGGACTTGAAACTGGATCGCAATCGATATTGCGCTATCGACTCGGAAAATGCTCGGACGTCTATCTCGCTCAAAGTCTGACGGAGGAATCTCTGGATCCCTTGTTCCAATCCTTCCGCATCGATCGCAGGCGAGGGGAAAATCCATAATCGATAAGTGGGGTCAACGGAGTGCGTGAACTGCGTGCGCCTAGGACCGTGGCCTAGCGCTTCTCCGCGCATGGTTACTGACCCTTCGCGCTTAGCGGGGCGCGATTATTCAAATCGTGTGGCTCGTTCCACATGAAAAGCGTGAACAAAAATCATGATTAGTCAGGGCGAGAAATTCGCGACTGTCTAGCCAGGACCATACTCTGGGGCGTTTCGCCACTAAAACGGCGAAGCAGCGCGTTGTACGCAAAAGAGAGCGGCGGGACGCCACAATATATATATATATATATATATATGTGTGATAATTTCGGGATGGCCACCTATTTTTAAATCCATTTGCGCGGCCATTTCCAATCAGTTGAGGTGCGCTTTTTGAATAGTTTTTCGGAAACTTTTCGTAAAAAAATATAGGACTCATGTGAAAAAATAAAATTTCATGAAAAAAAAGAACAAAAATTTGGAAAAAAATAGCATTCCGCGCCGACCGAAGCGAAGTCGATTCGATTTTGAACGCGGGAGATCCGAATAGAAGTCGCTCGAAAAATGGTATCATTGAGTAAAACAATGTAAAAATTTCGAAATCGAACGATAGTTCAAACGATGAGTTTGACTTCTGCAGTATCTGGGGAACGGCGGAACTTGCGAAAGGATTCAGCGGAGAGAGTAGGCGCTGGAGCTTCCGCTGCTGTATTTGCATCACGGCTGTCGTCGGGCCGCAAACGTCACTGAGAAACGTCAAGCCGCAGCTGACGTTTCGAGAAGCCAAAATGTGCTCACAAATAAGCATTTGTGAGCTAATTTTTCTGGTTTTTTATGGTCACTTCGGTGCTAAAATAAAAAATGGAGCGATTAAAAAAGCTTCAGTTTTTTTCGTCTTTCAACGTCGTCCACGGGCTAAAAAAAATGCTCTGCCTCAATTAATGCTTGGGTGCTTGGTGCTCACGATGGTTCTTGGGGTCTTGGTCGGTCATCCCCGACGCGACGGCTCCGAATTTATCTTTGCTTTCACCTTACTTCCGGTCATTTTTCGTCGAGAAATCTAACGTTGCCACCAGAATGATGACCGGACCATATGTTTATAAACAAATATAAAATCAGTGCTCGCCGTGGTTCTGGGGGCCTCGATCGGTCATTCCTGATACGACAGTCCCGAATTTGTCTGTGCTTTCATCTCACTTCCGGTCATTTTTCGTCAAGAAGGCAGACTACGCCGCGAGAACGATGACCGGAGCATTTGTTAGTAAACAAAGATGAAAGCAGTGCTCGCGATAGTTTTGAAGGCCTCGATCGGTCATTCCCGATACGACGGCTCCGAGTTTGTGTCCGCTTACATCTCACTTCCGGTTATTTTCCGTCAAGAAGGCTGACGATGTCGTGAAAATGACGGCCGGAGCATTTCTTATTAAACAAAGATAAAAGCAGTGCTCGCGACGATTCTGGGAGCCTCGTTCAGTCGATCCCGATACGACGGACCCGTGTTTGTCTCTGCTTTCATCTTACTTCCGGTCATTTTTCGTTAAAAAGGCTGACGATGCCGCGAGAATGATGACCGGAGCATTTGTTGGTAAACAACGATAAAAGCAGTTCTCGCTATGGTTCTTGGGGCCTCGGCATCGTCAGCTTGCTTGACGAAAAATGACCAGAAGTAAGATGAAAGCAGACACAAATTCGGGGCCATCGCGTCGAGGATGGCCGACCGAGACCACAAGAACCATCGCGAGGATAGCTTTTATCTTTGCTTATGAACAAATGCTCCGGTCATTGTTTTCGCGTCATCGTCAGACTTCTTAACGAAAAAAACCGGAAGTATGATACAAGCAGAGACAAACTCGGGGCCGTCGTATCAGGAATGACCGATCGAGGCCCCCAAAATCATCGCGAGCACTGCTTTTATCTTTGTTTATAAACATGTGGTCCGGTCACCGTTCTGGCGGCATTGTCAGATTTCTCGATGAAAAATGACCGGAAGTAAAGTGAAAGCAAGGACAAACTCGGAGCCGCCGCGTCGAGGATGACCGACCGAGACCCCAATATTGATTCGAAAAAGTATTTAAAAAATGACTTTCCACCGTTTTGGAAAATCCACCACAACTTTGCAAATATTGGGAAAATGATGAATATCTCCAGGAATTTCTTGAGCTTATTACATGTCTAAAGACCCTGTAAATTTGAAAACGGATCGGTTTAACCGTGTTTAGAAGAGGCCGTGAAACTGGGTGTCGGTGATCCGCGAGAAAAAAATTGAACATTAGGATAGGCCGAAATAATTCGAAGAGTCTGGAATACAATGTAAAACTAGCTTCCTTTATTCGTCGTCGGCATTAAGTATAAGATGCGCGAGAAAAGGAACGTGAAAAAATAGCTGACCGGTGGTCACGCTCGCGACGCAACCGATCGTTCGTTGCAAAATCCGTTGAAGAAAATGCCCGAAATTGTCCGACGTGTCGATATCTCAGACTTCCACGTGGGCGTAAATCGCGAGGAGTTGTTTCGTGTCGCGAAGGAGACCGTGAATTTACCGAAACTTACTGGGAAAATTAAAGAGCGCGAAGCGAACGTGTTTTACCGCAGTAACGAAAGAGGTAGAATGGGGCAAGAAGACGGAATTGCGTAGCGAGGAGCACTCGAAAGAAGAGGGGGAGTAGTTCGAAGAGTCCGAAGTCCACGCGAGGAAACGGCCGGTGTGTGCCGCCACCTCGCGCGAACTCCGGACACTATGAAGTATCCTGAACAATCCGTTTTTTTACCCGAATCCACAAACTTTCATGAAAAATTAAAGGGGCACATTTCTTGCGCCTCACACGTCAAATGACGATGGTTAAGATGAAAACAAAAATTCGTCATTTTTTTCACTACTTTGGCTTGCATGTAATTCTGCATTATCTACTCATCAAATCTCACAAACGAAAATAAATGTCTGTGTTGATTTTTTTTTCTTCAATCGTTATCGATTGGAAAATCCTATAGCTATTCGTATACAAAAGGCGTATGAAGATTCGCTTGAGGGTATCAACTTAATTCAATGCACCTTATTTTAACTCGCTAAATTATACCATGGAAACAAAGAAATCAGATGATCATTTCATACAATTTCGTAAACAGTTTGAAATAAAAAGAAATAAAAAATTGTTTTCTTTTTAAATATTTATTGAATAGTCAATGGGAAATTATAAGAAAAATAACAGATCTTTCCCACATTGTTGTGAATTTTATTTTCATTTCAAAATGTGTAGAACATTTTATAAAAACATCATCTGTTCAGTGTTGATTCGATTATTTTGTTTGCATGCTATAGTTTAGCGAGTTAAAATTGGTTGCATTCAATTGAATTGATACCCCCAAGCGATTCTTCATACACCTTTTTACACGCATCGCCATACAATTCGTCAATGGATAACGATTTTAAAAAATCAAAACTTTGCAGTTTGTTTTCATTTGTGAGATTTGACGAGTATTTAATGAAAAATTACATGCAAACAAAAGTAGTGAGAAAAATAAAGAATTGTTTTTTTCATCTTAACCATGTATTCGGCTAAAAAAATACTTGGCAATATCGATCGTTTTCGCAATATTTGCAAGCTGGTGGTGAATGTGCCAAACCGGCGGAAAAAGTATTAAGAAAAAAATTCAAATCAATATTTAGCTTAAAAAAAATGTTTTCGTTCAAATACCAAAAGGAAGCTATAAAGGAATTATTCGAGTTTTTGAAACCCACCTTCCGTTTGCTGTACAATCATTCCTTCAAGAGATATCGATGATCAACGCAAGAGCTGAATTTTCGTTCGTTTGGTGCGATCTCAGCGACAAGTGATCGTACAAAGAGCAAAAAATACCAAATTAAAGCCAAATAATTAGCACCCAAGCATTAATTGAGGCAGAGCATTTTTTTAAACCCGCCGACGATGTTGAAAGACGAAAAACAATGAAGCTTTTTCAATCGCTCCATTTTTTATCTTAGCACCGAAGTGATCATAAAAAACCTGAAAAATTAGCTCACAAATGCTTATTTGTGAGCATATTTTGGCCCCATTATCGAGCCTCGACATGACCAGCAGTTTTTGCCAAATCCCGCTAGCTGAAGAATCAAGGCTATACACGGCATTTCAACATCACGGAAAATGCTACCAATTCACGGTAACACCGTTTGGGCTAAAAACAAGCACAGCAAGTCTGATCAGGACGCTGGATATTGTACTCCAGGACCTAGGAGGGTCAATCATTAACTTCGTCGACGATTTGTTGTGTCTATCAAAGAATGAGAATCAACATTTGGCACATCTACACCAGCTGTTCGAAAGAATCAGCATGAACAGCATGACCCTAAGTTTTAAAAAGTCAAAATTTTGCATCAGGAATTGGCTTTTTTGGGACACTCACTGTCAACCTCAGGGATAAAACTTCAACCAGAAAAGATCCAAGCAATCAAGGAATATCCCACGGTAAAACCGTGGAATATACAACAGCTCCGAGGATTCTTGCGATTAGTCAACTTTTACAGCACATTTTCGGATCGACACGCAAAAGAAACAGTACCCCTTCTAGGGCTCCTCAAAAAGGGGCAGGGCTTGGGATGGGGCGACGAAGACGAGAAAGCGTTTGGAAGGGTAAAGCAACTATTGATTGAAACCGTAATCCTGAGACGGGGGTACATCTTTACCACAGACGCAAGTGACTATGCCATCGGAGCGGTCCTAACTCAAGCAGACAACGATGGGCTGGTGGGGATCGCCTCATTTGCAAGCCGGACGTTCAAGAGAGCGGAGATAGGATATACGACAAAAGAGAAAGAGATACTAGCAATCGTGTGGGCGCTGCAGAAATTCCGGACATATTTACTCGGCACAAAAATCAGAATTGTCACAGATCATACGGCATTGACATTCATGAAATCGTGCCAATTCGTCGGGGACCGAATGCTGAGACGGGCGCTACTGGTACAAGACTACGATATCGGAGTAGAAAGCATTGCCCAGGAAAAGGCAATGAAGTAGCTAACACATTGAGCCGGTCATGCGGCAACGGAGAGAAGAACGATGAAAAGACGCCAGGAAAAATAGTTCTGACGGCGATCGTAGCCCAAAAACCAACAAAAGAAATAAAGCAACAATTCAAAAAAAGTGGATTGACGCAGCAGGCACAGGGAAATCTCCAAGCAAAATGGGCGAACTGTCAGAAACACGGAGAAGACAAGAAACATCGGATCAACGAAGGATGCCCACAGAAATATGACCGAGCGGGGAAATGAAAAGTTGTACTACACGAAGAACTGATAGGCATCGTCATCAAAGAATGCCATGAAATGTACGGCCACCAGGAGGCCCGTAAGGTCTTCCATCTAATTAATGAAGATTTCACATGCACTCGCCTGGCAAAAAGGGTGCGGCAGGCAGTAGCCACCTGCGATGTTTGCCAAAGGGTCAACGTCGCAGTACAGAGCAACTATGCAAAAATGCAGACCATCATACCCAAAGGACCCGGCGACCTGGTCTCCATAGACTTCTATGGACCACTGCCAAAATCAGTAGGGGGGGGGGGGGTGCAACACATCCTCCTAATAATAGATGCCTTTACAAAATGTATCAAGCTATACCCGCTAAAAAAGGCAAACACAGCAGTAACCATTGACCGAATATTCGAGGACTACATTCAAATATATGAAAAGCCCAGACGAATACAGTTTGACCACGGGACGCAATTCACGTCAACATTATGCGAGGAGAAATTAAAGAAAGAAGAAATACAAGGAGTATTCTCCTCAATTCGGTACCCACAAGGAAATATAGTGGAACGAGTCAATAGAGAGCTCGGGCGGTTTTTGAGAATCTTTCTAACGGAAAAACATGCAGGGTGGTATTGATGGGTGCCGGTAATTCAGGATTGTATGAACGAAACACAACCCGAAACCACCGAATTCACGCCGGCAGAACTGCAATTGAAAAAGAAACCGTACCGAGTTTGCAGAGAATGGGTGCTCGCTCTTGAAAAGGTTCAAACAGACACGCTTATCTACGAACAAAAAATCGAATTGGTCAGAGAAAGGATAAAAAAAAGGACAAAAGGGCGGAAAAATGTAATGCTACGCACAAGACAACGACGTTCGAAGTGGGCGAATTTGTGCTCGTCCGGGCACTGAATGTTTCAGATTCCGCGAAACAGAGGATAGCTAAATTCATGCCACTATTCGAAGGCCCATATAAAATTAAAAATGCGTGAGAATCGCAACATTTCTCCTAGAAAATCCAAAGATAAAGAAAGAAAGGGGAAAATTTCACGCCAGCATGTTGAAGCGCTGTCTGGCGGCGGACACAGCAAACTCAACGATGGAAAAAGAAGAGGGAGCACGGCAATCTAGCATATCGAGCTATCAAGGATAGAAAATATACGAATATAAAAGCGATGCGCGCGAACGGGGACGATTCATAAAACCGAGAGCAGTATAAACTGTGACGAACTATTTACCACACTTCTCAATCGATGTCAATTGCTCCCCTTACCTACTGCGTCGGCCAAAAGGAGGTAACGGGCGAATGCCCGATCCCAGAAACGGGTCTCACGACATCGTGTCGGGCGCCAGGTATAAAATACCGCCGGTCCGCGACCGACCTGATTATTCGCGACGCCGCGAGTACAAGGGCAAACGCAGTAAAAGGGGCGGTGAGGACTGAGGGAGAAACGGCTAGCTCAGCTCACCTGGGTGAGAATATATTAGAGGGACGCAGACGTGTGGAATGAAGAAAATTTCGGAACATAAATAATAACATTGTTTAAGTAGCCCAGACTTGCCATGGCATTACATGCTCGCGCCAGACAATTGTAAACGCAAAACGCAGAAACGACGCGGGACCAGTAAAATAGTTGAGACGCAACGCCAGAAATAACGCAACAGCTGGCAGGGCGCAACATCGCCCAAATTAACCAAAATAGATCGTGGGGTCCGTTAGACGGGGGACAACCCTCGAAAGTGGCCAATAGCCTCCTTAAACGCGTTGTCTTAGGATGACTCCGAAACAGGTAGGTCTCTTCGCCAAAGATAGGGCATGCCCGATACTCGATACGAATCGCGACTTTTGTAGGTGCGGTCTTCGAACGATAACACTAACTGGAAGTATCACCGGCGATGGCCGGAGGCCAGAGGTGACCAAAAGGTTATCAAGACTACGAAAGATTACTGAGGAATGCTGAAGGTTACGGTCGGTAACCGAGAAATAATGCCAATCACGAAAGGTAACAAAAAAATAGCGATAAGGGTGAAAGATCGCCGGAAATAATGATAATTACGAATGGTAGCCGGAAAATAATGATAGTTTTGTAAAGTAGTCGGAAAGTAATAATAATGACGAAAAGTAACCGGAAAATAATAATCAGTGTAAAAGGTAATCGGGAAATAATAATAAGCACGCCAGGTAACAGGAAAATAATGGTAATCACGAAAGGTGACCGGATGATAATAATAATTACGAGAGGTAACCAGAAGATAATAATAATTACGAGAGATAAACGAAAAATAATAATAATTACGAGAGATAACCGGAAAAATAATAATTATGAGAGATAACCGGGAAATAATAAGGATTGCGAGAGATAACCGAAAAATGATAATAATTACGAGAGATAACCGGGAAATAATAAGAATTGCGAGAGATAACCGAAAAATAATATTAATTACGAGAGATAACCAGGAAATAATAAGAATTGCTAGAGATAATCGAAAAATAATAATAATTACGAGAGATAAGCGGAAAATAATAATAATTACGAGAGATAACCGGAAAAATAATAATAATTACAAGGGATAGACGGGTATTATTCGAGCGCGAGATATTGCGCCAGGGCCCTCGAAATCCTCGCTACTTCGGTGGACCTACGATCGCTTGAAAAATCGATAATGGTACGATCGACGCGAGAGACCACACGTTAGAGAGAGACGGAGATATGCAAATATCGGCATAGCCTTGGCGCGCTAGCGTACATAATTACGCTAACCGAACACATCTTTGACATTTAACCACTCGGCTATTAGTTTGCGTCGCAGAGTAAAATTTATACTCAAATGCGTCACATTTAAACTACTAAGTAGATAATATACTGCGATACAAAACGGAGCTTGAACAAGACAAAATTTGACCGAAGTAAAGCCTAGGATTTTCACCTCCCGAGTACTCCTTTATCCTTTACGCGCGCCTCCAGGTGAACAAAGAAAATAATTTATGACGGGGTCTGTTCCCCAAAACTCGCAATCGCGACTCGGGAGCGAAAAACCCAGGCTTAACCAGAGATAGAGGATGGAGAATCGGGCTCACCGCTCTGAAGTTCCAATCGGCACACACCGACTCTAATTACCACTTTCAATAACTCGACTGGACGCGAGCTCGCCAAATTCCCGACTGCCGATAACTCACCTCACATCCCGAGGCTCGACAATGTCATTGTCCTTCTCCTTTATAAAGGAATTCTAAGAATTCGCCGTCTATTATCGCGACGATGCCGAATTTCGAACTTCGGCAACCGTGCGATTGACGCGTTTGGCCTTCGAGGTCGGCCGAGACCCGGCATCACCCCGCCGATACCCGCGAGCGGATTTCCCCTCGCAGCAATAGAAGCCGGCACCGCAAACGCCTTCCTCCAGGACCCGGTGAGCGACGACGAACGCGGGGGAGGCCTCCCTCGTAAGGGCAAGGCGTCCCTCAAACCCCGCGGTGGGCCCACACTCGACGCTTAACTCAGAAAAAAACATCACTCGCAGTCCGCCACCGCCCACCGTGTTCCCATTACGGAGGCGCCGATTTTAACGTACCGCGACGTCTTTGATGCCGTCAGGAAGGTGCGGCTCCCAGGCCACGTAGTCCGAGGGGCGGGAGACACGTTGCGTTGGTCCTAAGCCACGAGCACAGATGTTCCGTGCTCGCCTGCTTCTATGAGGGAAAACCCGCGTGTACCCGCCGGGGTCAACGCGCGGAGCGGGCAATGGCGCTCGTGCCTCCGACCTTCCCTGACGCCGACAGTTTGGAAAGAGAACCTCCCCATGGGCGAACCACTTTCAGTAAAAGGGCACGGGACGCAGTCGTCTCGGGCTCTCCACGCCTTCCTGAATTTAAATAATTTTACTTTAAAGAAAAGAAAAACAGAAAACTACTCAATCTTTCGGTACTGCAAACACGTCAAACAAGCACGGCTACCGCGAGCACCGTGTTGAAGGCCGTGGCTGAAGGCCCACGTTACGTCATAAAGATAATTGGGATTCCATTAAGTATGGAATCCCAATTATCTTATACAATATTTTCTACAATAATAATACTATTCTTCAGTATGGTCATACAAAAAAAATTCGCTGCTCTCCGCCTTTTCCTGTTCCCTAAGTGTGAGTCAGGAATCTGGCTGTCCGACGTACGTAATGCCCCGAGGGACGTAAATGCGACTCACTGCTCGAAATCACTCCGCTCGAAGTGACGGGACAAGACAGTCACGTCATAGAACATAAACACAAGAAAAACTAGTGAAGAAGGAAGTATCGAAGAACAGACGCGGCCAAGGAAAATTCGAAGACGAAATATCCACAGACGAGCAAGGTGTTACAGGCACCACAGAAAAAAAAAGATAAACTGTACGAATAAAAATTATTCGATGAGATCGACGACAATATAAAAGGATGGTACCCCGAGAAATCGTTAGGATTATGTAATGGAGAGGGAAATCGGGGAGAATCAATGCGTCGAAAATCAAAACAATCTCTCATCAGTCAATCCTCTACCACGTATTCGAAACCACGATGTACCGCAACTTCGACGTCACAACCCTGCAAAGAGCCTATCAAGGAGTCACCGTGGCGGGCTTAACAAACCCTAACGAACTATTCGTCCACCTGAATGAGAGATACGGCCAAGGAGGAGCAATCATCCAAATGTGGCAACGGATGAGTGAAGGAGCGTTTTTTCGGGCAACGATCTAGAATAAGAAAGACAATGGACAGTGCATTTTGTGGTTGGTGGATTGGGGCTCAAGTGTATACGGAAAAGAAGAAGAATGTTACAATGCCCCGTTCATGGCATTCCTCCACCAGTACCAGGCGGTCCCGGTCACACACGGCGACCTACAGCCAACAGAGGACACGTGAACCGAGGAGCAGGTATTTGACAGAAGGGCCGTGGTGGAAGATAAAACGTGGACATGAAGGTGTGGGGGCAGCCAGGAGATTTCGGTATCGTCCTCACAGACTTGTATTTGGAGGACGAAGGCCCAAATCAGGAAAGAAGTCTGGCAGATATTATGATTGCCATCGACGTCGCTTGACGAACATCAGACCCAGGACTACCGACGATGCAGAACAAAGGATGCCGATACGATGAGGACGTATACCACCAGGAGGCAGAGCGGCAGCGGGCCAGCGACAACACTGGCACGAGAAGCACCCCAGACACAAACACCACGAATAACAACAACACCCACATGGCCGAGGACGAGGAGTACGAGGAGTACGAGGACGTCGACGACGACGCGGAGACGATGATAAACGACCATGGGTACGGCAGCGAAGAGAAGAGTTTCTGGCGCAATATAGTCCTCTACCAGGATGAGGAGGGTGAAAACGAGAGCGACGTCAACAACCGCGTCACATCCGTATAATTACGAATAAAAGCATAAAAACCAACTGATTTTCTTCCAAAATTATTTGCGAGCGATGGGCAGCGGCCCAACAGATAAGCGAGCGGCTAAATTCAAAGGGGCGAGGGGGGATAAACTAAAACGGTCAAAGGACGACGGTCCCATGGGCACGACAACCAAACAAAGAAGAGAGACCGGGACGAGAAAACCAAGAGAAGTATACATTTCATTTAGGTTGTTTTTTTTACTCTTCGTGATTTGGATTGCCGAAGAAGCGATCCAAAACACAAAGAGCCAAGGGAGATAATGAGACGCACAGGTACGTCCCATAAACAAATAACCCTACCACGGAGTCAAGAATAACCGACTTCGTGAGTCGGTGGAGGTGGGGGAGGGGGGAATGACAGACCACCGAGACGAAAAGATAGAACAGAAAGAAAAACAAAAACCATTAGCATGAAGGACAATGGAGAGAAAAACAAGAAAACAAAACAGAGTAATTGAATTTAAAAAAAAGCAATAACAAAGGGTAAGGCAGGGGAAGTAAAGGCGGCAGAACAAAGCAACAGGCAAAGCATTAAGACGACAACCGAAAAAAGGATCAAAAACAGAGTACAAGTAAACTAATTTAATTAAAGAAAAGAAGTTAAGAATAACAAAGCGTAAGGGAAAGCGAAAGGCAGAACAACAAAGCAAGAAGGAAGACAGGGAAAAGAAAACGAAGGAAAACACAAAAACAGATGACAAGTAAATTTTTTTTTAATAAAGGAGAAAAGATTAACAATTAAGGGAATGCCGGGTAAGACACCGGGAAGGGGAACAAAAAGGCGGTCAAACATGGGTATAAAATGACGGCAATTTTGCAGGAACTTCTTCTTTTGGCTGGGAAGTCGACTAGTACACAGCACATGAATACTGACTTTAGGGGAAGGAAAGTGTAGTGGAAGGAAAGTCGACAGAACACAAAAGGTGGAGTCATTAGAGTAAAAGAGTACCCTAAATTTTCACAAGAAAAACGTAAGAAGTAAGTACACAGCCGAGGCAAATACTGACCTTAGGGAAAGAAAAGGGGGTGGGAGGAACGCTCAGGAAAGAGAAAATTGAGAACGGTTTAAAAAAATCAATAGAAGGAAACGTACATATTAGTAAGGAAAATTGTAGAATGAGAGAAAAACATAAGAACAAGGATAATTAAAATTATCAATAACAAAAGGAAGCGATTTATTGAAAATTAAAGACAAAAGTCGTATCAGGAGAAGATAAAGAACTACGAGGTAATAAGATAGGCGAGAGCACTAACATAAATATACAACACACATTTACACCAACACCTACATGCAGTGACATCAATATTAAACGACGAAATCAAAAATTGTATCAGGAACGCAGAAAGGGCGAGGAGATAGCCCGAATTCGCAAGGATAAGAAGTTCTATAGAAAAAAAGGGACATCCGAGACGCAGATCCATAACTGCGCGTATCAATTATTGACGCGCCCAAACCCAAACAAACAGCAGGTATCGAGCACCTCAGACCGGTACGTAGTGACCTCCCACGCTGCGATCCATAACTGCGCGTATCAATTATTGACGCGCGATAATCGATCGCGCTCCGGTAAATCGATGGGGCGAACACACCGATAGCCGCGACATGGGCGGAAGGGAAGGGGGAGCAGTAGCGACGCCATGGAGACTCTAGTCTCCATGTCCCTACTAATCTCTGCCAGCATTGCGTTCGGGCTCTAGTCTCCATGACTGGATGCATGGAGACTAGAGGTAAGCTGGATGCTTAGGGCGCGTGGAGTTGCCCGGCGACCTCGCTCGCGGCGCTGTCCTTCTCTCTCTCTCTCTTTACTCTAGACCAGGGAGACTAGAGAGAAGGAGTGGACACAATGCTTACGAAGCGTCCGCAAAAACGCAGCAAATAAGCAGGCGCTGCGATCGTCTGTGTCCAATCGAATAGCTCCGCCACTAGCGTCGTGCTCTTGGCGTGCTCTCGGTTGCTGTTGACAGCACATTCGTGATGGGGGACCTAACTGTTGCGTCTACCTCTCCTATTTCGCTGTCTTTCTTATCGTTGCAAACTCATAATGGCAACTATTAATTAATTAAATTAAGCGGTGAACCAACAATGTAGGTACACGTATGAGCCAAAAGTTTCGGGCGAAGCGTATAGTAACATCCAATTCTTATACGACGCTGTGGTTGTCAATTTTTGACAGAGGTTGTACCCTCTATATGTCCCACACATTCGCACCTGATGCATAGATAGGTCTCATAATCGTATAGAGAGCGGCGCTGAGCTTCCTCAATCCGTCTTTCGCGAAATATTTTATATACATTTTTAAAAAGCGTGAAAATGTCAACCCAAATGCGACACAAAGGAAATTTTACAAGAAAGAGGGCGCTTGCTAAAAGACTGAAAGCTGTGGCAGCCATGTGTCAAGCAAATGCGGCTTAACGCGATGAGAATAATCATAAGGTTTGTTCGCGCTAGCTGCACTCTACACTCGGCAGTGTAAACGGAACTAGGGCAGTGTCTAGGGAGTGCAGTTGATTTCCTCGCGGGTAAGCAACTCTAGCGCGAACGCGATAGTGTACAGGAAACATGGCGGCGCTCTAGTGGACCACAACTTAACCTCAATCAATACCCGAGATTACGGAGCATCATCTAACCATTAAAGAGATATACCGTGTAACCTCAAATTTGTTGGTCTTGTAAACTGATTACAATGGACGGTATTATAGAAATTATTAACTTTTTCGTCAATTCTTTCGACGATGATGTCGAAAAGGAACAAGTTTTTAATCCGAACTTGTTGTACCAGGATGATGGTGAGTCTGTATTAATCGGCGCGACTGAGATTTATGTGATTACTTTTCGAATATTTAGTTAAATACTTATTTGAAACGGCGAATTCCGTATCGTTTCTGAAATGCGCATACCATTCTACAACCAAAAGTTGTGTTTTTTCGTTCTCAAATCGCATTAAGAAATCATAAGGAATCGACATTTCAGTCGTAGCCAAGTACAATATTGTATCCCATGTAATGTCAATATCCAAGAATCGAAACCTTGTCGTGTGACTGACAATTGAGAACAGTCTACTTTGATGGTAATAAATAAATACGTAATGATTATTCAAGAGTTCCGAAATAAAGTCAAATGTACTGCATCAATGCATGTTATTTATTTTATAGACCAGATGGTCAAAGGTTTTTTTAAGTGGACAATAAACAAGATTCCTAATGAGCAATACATCTTGTAGAGTGTTATACTATACACTGAATAAAGTGTTCTCGACCAATGTACACCGACTATTAATAGCGATGGAAATGCATGGAATTGTGAATTTAAATTGACAGATCTCGATGTCGTAAATATTCTACAACCTATTGCACAACGAATGTAGAGAGTAGAACACGTAAAAGTTGTCAATTATATAGAGAACCAGGTCAGAAGCTATATCGAAAAAGATTTCATCATGCACTTTCGTTTATCACGGGAAGTCGTTTATGAGTTGGTTAATCGTTTTGCATTATCTCCAATATTTACATCTCTTCGAGGTACGTATCCAACTTGACTCTGCAGTTAATCAAAAAATAAAATGTAATTAGAATGTTTATTTGTAGATCCTGCGGGATTTGTGCCCATTACACCAGAAAAAAACATGCTGACATACTTGTGGTTCATTGGACATAAAGCTGCATCGTACAGAGACGTAGCAGACAGATTTGGGATTACATTGAGTACTCCACATAAAATAATATCCAGAGTTACGAGATTTTTGTTGTCAATCGCTCGAAATATTATTAAATTCCCTACGGCAGAAGAGAAAGAAATAACGAAGCGATTTTATATGGACTAAACAAATTCCTGGAATAGTCGGTTTGTTTATTACCTTCCATAAAATCAATTGTATTTTAACTACCCAAGAATTACATGTGTACTTCAATTTATATTATGCAGGCGCTATTGACGGCACACACATAAGAATCGACAAACCTCGATACGACAAAGATTCGTACATAAATCGAAAGCAGTATTTTTCGATCCACATGCAAGGTGTCGTAGATCACGAGAAAAAGTTCATGGATGTATTTATCGGATATTCTGGATTTGTTCACGATGCCAGAGTGTTCCGAGAATCATCGTTATTCAATAGCTTGGATGATCTATGTGGTGGTACGGTATTGTTTTACTACAACATTTTATAAAAATCTGATCCATTAATCAATAAATGCAAAAGAAGTCCACCAATAATTGCCTCAGGGTGGTTACTTATTTATCGATATACCATTCATGTATTTTTTTCTAGGTGATGGCTTCTTGATTGGAGATTCAGCTTATCCTTGCACAAAACATTTAATCGTACCATTCAGGGACAATGGACACCTAAACCGAGCACAAATTAACTTCAATCAACGCTTGAGTTCTTGTCGAGTCATTGTCGAAAATTCTTTTGGTTGTTTGAAACAGCGATTCCGCCAATTGTACCATCTAAAACTAAGAAATGTTATAAGCATTGTTCAGGTCATTCACGCATGCTGCGTACTGCACAACCTGGCAAACGCGAATGACTTACAATTGTTTGAAGATCCAATCTTAGATGATTATCGCGATGAAGAAGCAGGGAACGTTGAAAATGATTTCGATGAAATTGTGGAAGACAGTCGGCAAGGACGAAATCTGCGCGATGAAATATGCCGTCAACTTGCGATGCAGTAATGATGTGCTAAGGTATTCGATTATCTCTGTGTTCTTCATTATACTGTCGTAAATATCTATATGTTCATTATATACAGAATGAAGACAATGTTTCTAATGAAAACGAAAAATCCGAATTTTTTTCGTAATTTTCGTTCATCAAATTGTATATACGTATATGATAAATGTATATGCTAAGTACTTGAAACAAAGTGACGTAAAATGAATCAATGACATTCCAACATAATCATTTGATAACATATTCGATGATCGTAGCTCAAAATGCAGCCGGCATTACACTTACGTCATTATGTAATGTACTATACCACTTTAAGAAAATGAAGACAGATCAACGAAAATCAAATGTACCGAGGCTCAAATAATGTACGGTATGAACGGTATGTAAGGAAATAAATAAACTAACCAGGAAACATTCGATGCTATATTTTATTTGTTACACACAGGAAACATCAACAAGTTACCTCGATGAGGATATAAAGTACTTGGTAAATCAACAACTATTTATGTCTTTAAAAAAAATATAATTTCATAAAAGAATAACAACATTGTAATGCTCATTATTTCAATGATACTGATTAGATAGGAACCAATTTCTTTATCTTAACTTTCTGCTCCTCATTTACTTTTCTTTTCCTTTAATGAAACTTATGACTTCTTCCAGCAATAAGTTCCGTCGCTGTCGCTGCTCATTCGCAATTTCACGCTGCTCTATCGTTTTTTTCATAAAATCACGAAAGTCCTTTTCAAATTCTTCTCGGCTGGATTTCTGTTGCTGCCTCTCATTGTTTAAACTCTCAATAGTTTCTTGGCACCTGGCTAATATTTGGGCGGTCGTTCCCATCGGGCGTTTTTTGCCGCCAGTGGTACCTCTGGACGTTGACGCACAGTTTTCACTCTCAGCTAACATTTCATGACCTGCGTGGCCCGTCATCTGTTCGGTGTAGGGTATTAACCGGGTCCTATAATATCAAAAAACGTAATATTAGTTGTGATTCTTATCATGCACTCTACATTCTGTGTGTAGTTAAAAAACGAAAGAATGAATTATTGCCAAAAAATCCAAGAAGCAAAAAAGCAGTAAACAAAAGAATCTGGTAGGACTAAGCGAAAGTCACTACCGAAATTCAGTGACGTCGTTACGAGTTTTGATCAATTTTAGGATCAATTAGTCCCGGTTAAAATTATTTTTCTTCATAAACGGAAGAGAGGATCTTACACACGATCTCTTTCCAACTAATAGACTTGGATATAATCATTATAGTAATGTTGTAAGAAAGTAAAAACCGAACGATTCAAGAATATAAAAACGGACAACATTACACTTACGGTTGTGGCGTTAATTGCGTAGTGGCAGGTACCGTTGCATCGAGGCGTATTGTTAAGCCTTCTTTTGAAGAAACGGCGGGAGGCAAAATGCTGTGTTTAATCCCAAGAAGTTCTGCCAATTCGCTATTAATTAGTATTATATAGTATTTATAATATAATATTACAGCACATTATGTCGCCGATAATTAAATATTGTTATCAACTGATTTTATAAATACCTTTCATAAGCACAGGTTACTCGCCCTCGACCAGATTTATTGTTATTGGAAATCGTATTTTTGTAACTCCTTTACAAAGTTTTGAATTTATTTTCAACTTGGAGAGGCGATACACCATAACCAGCTACGGCCATTTCATTACCAATTTGTTGCCACATAGCCTTCATGGTTTTTATTTTTCTCCTCGTTACGAGTTTTTTCTTTTCCTTATATATAGTGTCGCGCATAACCCGGTTTTGCTCAAGAACCTGGCCAGCGTGACAAATGGGAAAAATTATCTTTTTCCCGAATTTTAACCGATGCGGCTTAGAACGCGGAAAACACCTCGCGCTTGCGCAACTCGAAGCCAAGGGAACCGTCACCCAACCACAAACATGCGAGCACCATACAGGGCGTTTCACAGAAGTATTCCGGACTGGATAAGGCTTTCAAACTTACCTTTACGATGCGCTTCGATCTCGCGGCGTGTACGTCCTCCTTCTGTCTCTTTCTCGCACGCTCTCGGCCTGAGTCGCGGTTCTTGGCTCGGGGAATCTCTCCCAGGATCGTCCTCGGTTTGGGACGAATGAATAGTCTCACACTTGGGTACTTTTATATAAAATATTTAATGCGTCTTAGCGCGAACAAAATTAAACTAATTCGGATCCTCGTCGGCGTCTAGGGTCGCGCTACTGCGCACAATCTGACCTCTTCCGACGGAAGCGCTATTACAAAAACTCAGCTATCCCGCTGGTGCCAAAGGACTCGATATAATCCTAAAGCGCGTAAATGCCTCTACGTAATCTCAATTGAGGACTTGAAAATGGATCGCAATCGATATTGCGCTATCGACTCGGAAAATGCTCGGACGTCTATCTCGCTCAAAGTCTGACGGAGGAATCTCTGGATCCCTTGTTCCAATCCTTCCGCATCGATCGCAGGCGAGGGGAAAATCCATAATCGATAAGTGGGGTCAACGGAGTGCGTGAACTGCGTGCGCCTAGGACCATGGCCTAGCGCTTCTCCGCGCATGGTTACTGACCCTTCGCGCTTAGCGGGGCGCGATTATTCAAATCGTGTGGCTCGTTCCACATGAAAAGCGTGAACAAAAATCATGATTAGACAGGGCGAGAAATTCGCAACTGTCTAGCCAGGACCATACTCTGGGGCGTTTCGCTACTAAAACGGCGAAGCAGCGCGTTGTACGCAAAAGAGAGCGGCGGGACGCCACATTCCCCCCTTCTAAACCGCTGCTTGCCAGTTTTGAGGTAAAGTTTGAAAGCCTTTTACATGGGGCCCAATATCGTGCCCGCATGTCGAGTTCTGGTCGTGGTGAGACGTGCGTTAGCAATTGACAATAAACATCTTGGCGTTACCTTGGTCTACTCACACTGCCACCAACGATCCGGGTTCCGTTACTTCTCGGTTACCTCCACCAACTGTTAATTTCTCCAAACGTGTACTCGATTAATTGGGATCGCTATGATTGGATGGGGAGCTGGTTGTGAGCAAATTGAATTAACTACAGTGATCATTGGACAACACACGTGAACATTTATTGTCCCTCAACTTAAAATGCGCAAACGCTGAGGGTCGCTTTATGCGAAAGAAAAAAAAATTTAAATCATAATTGACACACACAAGGTAAAAGAAATTCGCTTTAGCGTTCGATTGGCCTTTTTGGCGCAACAAAATCAAACCTAGTCCGGCCTATTTTGGCGCGGTACGAAATCGAAGTAGTAACTAATCTGGCCTTATTTGGCATAGTACAAAAATGAACTTAATCATAGGTCAAGCCTCTTTCGGCATAAGGTAGTTCCTCTATATACTGTATCAAAAATAGAAACTGGTAATATAAAAATAAAAAATAAAGTTTATGGCGCGTCGAGTATCGCGCGATGCGTGGCCTCTTAGGCAGAGTCTTCCTCGATGTCGTCATCGGCGCTGGTGCCGACGCTGGATGGTGCGTCTTCGTGCTCGACCGGCAGGATAACGCAGCTTGCGCTCGTACCTGGCGTGGCATCGTCTGTGACGGGTCCTGCGCTCGACGGCGCTCTGGCCATTTCCTCTGATGTTACAGCGTGAATGGCGCTAGCATCGGAGCTGACGTCTTCGATGATGACGCGTTTGTCTCGTGCCAGGCTCATCTCGTGCTGGCGACGTACCACTTCCAAGTACGCATCGACCACTGAGGCAGAAACTGCAGTAGACTGGGCTTTGTTCAGGCGCTCCTCGTAGTCGATGGCTAGCTGTAAGCGCTTGGTAACGGCTTCGTCGATGATGCGCTTACGACAAGGACCACAGGCTGGGTCGGGTTCTGTTAGGAGACGCCGGCACGTCTTGCAACGCACATTCAGCGGAATGACGTCGTTGACGAACTCCCGGTAGTGCGGCCATGGACAGTCTTCGTCGGTGAACCCTTCCGAGTTACAGGTGCGGCAAAAGACAGCTCCCGTGTCCTTACGGCTGCAAGATCGCCAGCTGTGCCCCTCGGTTTGGCAGTTCAGGTATCCTTTTCCCGCTTTCGGGCGCAGGTGAGGTTGGCGCAACTCGCATTGGGCGCGGTAGACCTCCGAGACGCTTTTGGTGAAGAGCTTTTTCACCTTCAGCAAGTTATCAATCTTGATCTGGTTGCGATGATGAGCTTGGACGCGTCGCGTAAGCTCGTCGTCGGTAGCCTTCAGGCGCCCTACCAGAGATTGATTCTCTTCTTCCAACTTGGTGACCCTAGCAGTCAGGGCATCCCTCTCGCGCATAAGCTCGAGTGCGGCTTCGAAATGAGCAGCGGATAATTTCGAGGCGGCTGACATGACGCTAGCGGCTGGCTGCTGCTGCGCGCGTAGCTTCTCGTAATTGAATAAAATCTCCTTGATGTCTTGCGCTGGTACGAGGACAAAGCCGGTAGCCCCTCGCAGAACTCGGGGACTCTGGATCACCCCATCCTCGGGCTCCGGAATGGTGAAGCGGACGACTGGGAAGTCGGTCATCTGGAAGTCTTCCAGTGATCCCCATCCACATGGTGGGACGTTTCCCGCCTTACCGCCCTCTCCAACGCTGCTGATACTGCTGCGTTGGTCCATTGCGCTGTTGATCGAAGCCTTACATTTTACACATTTTGCATTCTCTCTATTCTCGTGCTTCGTTTAGCTAACTTTAAATCATTGATGTGATATTTTCCGATTTCTTTACCTGACGGATCACTAATTACGACTACTATCGGTGACAATTTTTTTGTGATTACTCCCGGGCCTCTATATCTGGGCGCTAATTTCGCACTATAGCCTTGAGCAGCACTTGAGAGCGTTTTATTGGGGTAGTAGACTACATCTCCAATTTCCACATAATCTAAACTCGACCGTCGGTTTCTATTGTAACGTTCGCACTGTTTCTTTTGCGCTTTCAGCATAAAAGACTCGACCTTTTCGCGTAAATTCTTCAAGCATTTCATGCGGTCTGTCCAGTCGTTATCAATAGCGTTGTCGTTGGTCTGGGTTGCGTCCATCGTGTCGAGGGAGGGTTCTCCGGCGCGTCTTGGTTCACGACCAAAATTAAGAAACGCGGGGGTCACTCCTAACGATGTGTGAACCGTTGAATTATACGCGAATTGAATTTCTTCTAAAGTTTCGTCCCATTCCCGATGATCTTCTCCTAGCAAGCTAGCTAACATTGCCTTCAGGTTGCGGTTTATGCGCTCTACCGGATTCGCTTGTGGATGATATACCGGGGTCGAAACTTGTCTGATTCCTGTTTCTTCAAAAAATGTTGATATCGTTCTATTGATAAATTCTGTGCCGTTGTCTGTAATTACCACCTGAGGTGTTCCCCATTTATTAATCAATGTGCGGAGGCACCTTACAATTTTCTGACCGTCAGCTTTCGCTAAGGGAAAGCACTCTAAATATCGCGTATTCACATCCTCGCAAACTAGAATATAACTCTTACCCAATTTGGAGCGCGGAAAAGGGCCTACGATATCGATCGAAACCGTTTCCCAGGGCTCGGGGATTTTACGCGGATACATTAACCCATGGGGTGGCGTATTGTCTGACTTACACTTTAGGCAGGTCTCGCACTTATTTACGTATCGGCGGACATCCTCACGCATTCCTGGCCAATAGAAGAGCTTCAAAATCATATGATAGGTCTTCCTCATGCCTTGGTGCGCGGATTGGGGAGTACCGTGGTATCTCTCAATAGTTGGGAGAACTTCGTCCTCTCTCAGGACTACTTTCCACGCATTATTGTCTCCAACAACTTCCTTAATTCTGTCGGGCTTGTAATAATATAATTTTCCGTTTTTCGTTTTGTAACGGGGGTGTCGCGTAGGGTTCGATTCTACTAAATCGACCATCGTGTCGTACCATGAACTTTTCCGCAAGTAGTTCATTTGTGCAGGGAGCGTATTATCGCCTGCGTCTTCGTACAACCGCGAAGGCGCGTCTGGAGCCTCGTTGGCCGTACCTTGGCGATGCTCTATCGTCAGGTCGTGCGACAACAGTTCCATTGCCCACCTCGCTAGCCTTCCTATCGGGTCTTTGAGTGAGTGTAACCATCGCAGACTTGAGTGGTCTGTGATCACTGTGAAACTCGTGACCTCCAGGTAGCATCGCAGCTTACGCACTGCGTATACCACGGCTAAGCATTCCTTCTCGGTCGTAGTGTAATTACACTGCGCGCCTCGTAAGGGTTGACTTAAGCACGTGATTAAGTACTCTTTGTCTGGATCTTTTTGCGTCAATACGGCTCCGAGACCAGTGTCACTTGCGTCCGTGTACAAATAGAACGGCAAGTCCGGTCTTGGGGGAACCAAAGTAACTGCTCCTTTAAGCGCAGACTTTACGTCGTTAAACGCATCTTCGCATTCATCAGTCCAGATCCATGGTACTTTAGGACTGGCTAATTTATTCAGCGGCCCTTGAATCTTCGCAATATTACGCAAGTGTCGGTGGTACCAGTTTACGGAACCGTTGAACCTGCGCAATTCTTTGCGGTTACGGGGGCGCGGATATTTGAGTATCGGGTTGATGCGCTCAGGATTTGGCTTCAAGCCATCCTTATTCAAAATAAAACCCAAAAATTCGACTTCTTGTCGCGCAAAATAAGACTTTTCCCGATTTATTTCCAAATTGGCCTCTTGGAAGACTCTAAATAATATATCCAACATCACTATATGCTCGTCGAAAGTTTCTGAAATCACTATCCAATCGTCAAGGTATGCGAACACTTGATCGGCATATCTCTCTGGCAATCTCTGCGCGCGAATGTACTCGAGGAACTTATCTTTGAGCTCATCCATAAGACGCTGGAACGTAGCGGGTGCGTTCGTTAGGCCATAGGGCATGCGAACGTATTCGAACAGTCCCCGACCTTCGACCACAAAGGCAGTATACTCTCTGCTATCTGGGTCCATCGGGATCTGGTGAAACGCTTCGCTCAGGTCGAGAGTGCTAATAATTAGTCTGTCCACCATCGAATCTAAAATTCGGTCCATCCTGCGCAGAGGGTAGGCAGATTTTTTCGTGACGCGATTCAATCGCCGATAATCCACGCAAAATCTATATTTGCCATTCTTCTTAAGCGCTAGAACGGGAGGACTAGACCACGAGCTATTGCTGGGTACTATAAATCCCTTTTCTAATAATCTAGCGATTTCCTCGTCTAAGATTTTGTTTATGGCGGGGCTCCTCCGATATGGTTTCTGTCTGATTGGCGTCTCGTCTGTCAATTCAATAACGTGAGTCGTCATCGTCGTACCATTCGTCCCCGTGATCCCTTGTGCATTAAATTTCTCGTTCAAAAATTCGTCCAAACGTGACTGTTCGTCTGGCGATAATTGCTGAATTTGCATTGAATTTGTCGTCTCGCAATTTCCTTGCGCTAAATCAAAGGGTACTTCTATTTCCGAATCCCTAATTCTCCAAATGTTTGCGTTTCCATCTATCGTTATTTTCCATGGCAAGATGAGGTCCATGCCTAGTATGACTGGCGTGCTCAGACCGTCTAAAATGGCGAACCAATGTTCTCCATAACAGTCGCAAACGTCAATAAGGAATTTCGCCGAGTAGCGCGGTGTTGCGACATGGTCTTGCTGCGCGAGCTGTACTCCTGTACGAGAGATTGCGTCCTTGACGGGACTGCATCTCTGTGACGCACGTACTTGCTCGTATGCGTAGCCGCTCATGAAGCTGCGATCGCTTCCGGTGTCTAGAATTCCTTTCAAAAACTGTTCCTCGATTTTCACTGTAACCGGGATTATACTGCGCTCTCGCGGAGGTCTGGGGGACGCGTATCCTTTAAATGTACGGCGCGTTCCTATCTCCATCGAGCAATTCTGCGCGAAAAAAGCATGCTGAATTTCACCTGCGCTACCTAAAGCGTCTATTATCTGAAGACACGGCCTAGCACTTCCAACTTCTGCGAATGGCTTCTCATTGTCTTCGTCTTCGGTGTATTCAGTCTCCGATGCTGTGTGCGAGCTATCGTCATTTTCCGAATCGTTATTACCGTGCGTACTATTTTCCGCTACGAAACACGTTCTCAATATTTGCTCCTCAGTATTGTAACTGGTGGCGTTCTCTTCTTGTGAATCGTGCTCATTTACCTTAATCGTTTGCCTAGTTCTTTTATTAATACCCGAGGTCGCGTCAGGAAGTGGGAGTGATTCTAATCGTTCCTGACTTCTTGCGCGTTTTTTGGAGGTGGTGTTGGGCTCTTCTCGGCTCTACGCGGTTCCTCGCGGAATCTTTCGCGTCTAGGAGGCGAGTTTGCGCGATCATCGCATCGATTCGCGTAATGTCCCTCACGCTTGCATTTGTAACAAACTACTGTGCGATTTCTATCGTAGTCCCTGTTACTGCGTCTACCTCTCCATGAATACTCTTCCTCGTTCGATCTATACCTATCGCCGTTGTAATAACGCGAATTACGACTATTTCTTTCTCTACTATTCCTTCGATAACTTCGCGAATAATACGATTTGCGTTCGTCGTTTGAATTTTGCTTGTTACGTGGTGGCGATCGGCGCCTCTCTCCCCCCTTCAGCGATGAAGCCGCGCTGGAAGAGCGAGAACTATCGGGGCCAGATCGTCGGCGCGTTTTGCCGCTGGTATCTTCACCTGAACTATTTTTGCGTTTTTTTCGAGAGTCCTTCTCGTTAACATTTTTTCCTTGCTGGATTACCTGTAATTTTGACAGTCTTTTGCTAAGGTTTTCTATCTGTTTTAGGCAAATGTCTTCCTTGCTTACGGTTTCGGTAACTTTCTTTTTTATTGCGCTTTTTCCTTGTTTTTTCGGCTTATTACATTCGTCTGATTTTACCGAATTTTCTCTCGTAACGTCTCCTATCGCATTTAATCGCTGTTTACCGCTTGAATTGCGTGAATAACGCGAATACTCGTCGCGTTGTTTATCCGCTTGCAACATTAGCTCATTCTTTTCTTCGTATTTACGAATTTTCTTAATTAACGCGTCGTATGAATCTACTTCTTCTCTGTCGAAGTGCGTTATCAATTTCGAACTTAATCCGGAAAAAATTTTGTCTAACTGATATTTTACTGGAACCTTTTCTTGCAATTTATTGTACATTTCGCTAATTTTTATTACGTAGTCAATCGCGGTTTCTTTCGGTTTCTGGACTCGTTTTTGTATTTTGAAATTTAGCTGCTGGTCATCTTTCAAATCTCCGAAAGTGTCTCGAAATTTCGTGGCAAAGTCATTCCATGAGACCCAGTCTCTGTGAAATACTTTGTACCACGCATACGCGGTATCTGATAATACTTCCGGTAAAACATTAAGCGCGTTTTGTCCGCTTATACCTGACGCAGCGATTCTTCGCTCGATCTCGTCGAGAAAGTCATCAGCGTCGAGTTTTCCGGGGTATTTCAATTCCCAAGACTTGAAAATTTTATTCACGTTGCGGGGAATTTGTTCAGATCTGCGCGGTTCGGTTCTTTCGAGATTTGTTGTCGTGCTATTCTGTGAATTCGTACGCTCGCGTGTTTCGATTATCTCGTTAAATTTTAACGTACGAGGTTGAAACGTGGCTGTGATCGTCGGCGTGGATTGCGCTTGTGTTATTGTCGTTACAGTCGGCCTAGTCAGCGTTGAAAAAGTGTTGGTCGAAGTGTACGTTGTTGTCGTTACAGTTTGGGTACGCGGTGGCAATGTAAACGTTTTTGTATCGTTGCTTTTTGTTCTACGCCTCGCGCTACGAATGGGATCTTCGTCGTATTCCCACTGTGTGTCGTCGACTTCCGACAACGCGATTTTACGTTCGATTGTTTTTATTTTTCGCTCGAATTCGTCGGCTAAATCTTTTGTTCGCTCGTCGACTAGTCTTACAATTTTACTTTGCGATTTTTCGACTGCTTCGATCAATTTACTATTTTTTTCGTGCAACAATTCTATTTCGTGCCGGGTTTGTTCCGAATTCGTGTGAATTAATTCTTGCACGGTCGATTGCAAATTCATAAACATTTCCTGGAATTTATTTATTACTGCGTCATTGTCTACAGCGTTTTTCGTTTCTTTAATCTGTTTTGTCGATTGTTTCGGTATTGTACCTACTGTTCTGTTTTTGTTCGTTTCCGTATTATTCTTCCTACTTATTACTGTCTTATTTAACTCGTCAGTAGAAGTATTATCCCCTTCGGACGTTGAGGGTGAGCGCGTTAAAGTTTGGCCTGTCGGTATTGCGTTGCTTGATCGCGTGGATCTTTGCGCTTTATTACTTGCTTCGGAGGGGTCACTCATGTTGAATGCGTTAAATATTCACTTTGCGAAAAGGAAATGAATTTGGAATAATTTATGAACTGGACGAAGACGATGGAGACACTTGTACAAAAAAAATGTTTTTCCTAATAATGTTAGGATGAATAAATATTTTGTTCAAAATTTTATGATAAATTAATTAATTCTTTAAAGAAGAATAATTACAAGTGATATTCGTGTTCGTTAAATTTCAGTTCGTTCACGTTATATTTCTTTTGAATTCTACTGTAGAAATTATTTCGCGTGATTTTATTTCGTTCCAATATAACGCTGTTCTTTGCTGAGTTAGACGCTGTTTTGTTTACGTTACGCGTGAGCGCTCTGTTTCTCTGCGTATACGTATAGCGTAATCCGCTAGCAGGACTGGCGAGTTTATGACTCTATCCCTCTTTGTCTCGGACCGTCTACTCAAGTGTGCTCGAAGCTATATTTCGATGGGACACTGTGAGGATAGAAAAAAAAAATTTCGAACCTTTCGAACGTACAGTTTTAAATATTTGAGAAATATTATTTCGGTACTCGTTCTATGCAAAGGAAACGAATTTTCGCACAATTTTCGCTAGTAATTTTTTTCCGATAATTTATGATACCTTTTTTTCCAGTCAATTTCAAGTTAACTTTTTGTCCTAATTATAAAGCGATCTTTCTTATTTTTCATTTACAATTATTATTCTTAATTTTGCGTGTTTCGAAGACACGCTACGCCGCAAATTTTTTGTAATGGCCAATTTTTAGCAAAATTTTCTCATTAATACAATGTTACAAACATACTTAATCGTCGCCATAAATGAAATGCGTTGGCGATTTTTTTCAACTTTTAACGTCTTTAATGTGTGTCGTATGGACACGCTAAGCTTTATTAACGCAATACAATGGTTAATCTGCTCGATTCTTTTTTTGTCGTGAATACGGTGTGTCGTATAGACACGTTGGGCGCCATTATTGTCGCGCATAACCCGGTTTTGCTCAAGAACCTGGCCAGCGCGACAAATGGGAAAAATTATCTTTTTCCCGAATTTTAACCGATGCGGCTTAGAACGCGGAAAACACCTCGCGCTTGCGCAACTCGAAGCCAAGGGAACCGTCACCCAACCACAAACATGCGAGCACCATACAGGGCGTTTCACAGAAGTATTCCGGACTGGATAAGGCTTTCAAACTTACCTTTACGATGCGCTTCGATCTCGCGGCGTGTACGTCCTCCTTCTGTCTCTTTCTCGCACGCTCTCGGCCTGAGTCGCGGTTCTTGGCTCGGGGAATCTCTCCCAGGATCGTCCTCGGTTTGGGACGAATGAATAGTCTCACACTTGGGTACTTTTATATAAAATATTTAATGCGTCTTAGCGCGAACAAAATTAAACTAATTCGGATCCTCGTCGGCGTCTAGGGTCGCGCTACTGCGCACAATCTGACCTCTTCCGACGGAAGCGCTATTACAAAAACTCAGCTATCCCGCTGGTGCCAAAGGACTCGATATAATCCTAAAGCGCGTAAATGCCTCTACGTAATCTCAATTGAGGACTTGAAAATGGATCGCAATCGATATTGCGCTATCGACTCGGAAAATGCTCGGACGTCTATCTCGCTCAAAGTCTGACGGAGGAATCTCTGGATCCCTTGTTCCAATCCTTCCGCATCGATCGCAGGCGAGGGGAAAATCCATAATCGATAAGTGGGGTCAACGGAGTGCGTGAACTGCGTGCGCCTAGGACCATGGCCTAGCGCTTCTCCGCGCATGGTTACTGACCCTTCGCGCTTAGCGGGGCGCGATTATTCAAATCGTGTGGCTCGTTCCACATGAAAAGCGTGAACAAAAATCATGATTAGACAGGGCGAGAAATTCGCAACTGTCTAGCCAGGACCATACTCTGGGGCGTTTCGCTACTAAAACGGCGAAGCAGCGCGTTGTACGCAAAAGAGAGCGGCGGGACGCCACAATAGATAAGAACAATCGTGTCGATCGGTCATTCCAAAAAAATACATTTTCCTTATTCCCATCAGGTACACATTTGAGTTTGGTCGCTTTATAAGTTTCATCTTCGACACGAGTGTCATTTTCGATCTCATTCTCTATCGCATCGCTTAGTGATAATTCCACTTGTTCATCTCCAACACGGCACAATAGTGAACCGGAAGCCGAAGTTGTATTTTTCTTTGGCATGTAGAATTGCAATCCATCTGGGACGTAATAAGAAATACACATTCTCATAGAATTACTTTAGACATTGAAAGGATACTGATTTTCGCTATTTATTTATTGCGTGACTATGTTAGGGTGCATCGTTTTATTTTTATTCAATGCATTATATTTTCAAATAACCTTACATCGCATCGTTGCACAACCATTGTATGATCAAGGGGTTTTCGAACCCTAGACAATTTACTCATAACTTCCATTACACATTACACATTATTACTCTCTGAAGTCCAATCCGTTTCGGGTTATCCAAACTGTACTCGGAATGGATGTATTGATACCAATTTTACACAGAATGGAGTGTTTGCGATAAGATTTTATAAATCCAAAACCTTCACAAATGCACAAAAGATTGTCGTCAGCATCAACGACTAAGCCGCCTTCTGTACCTCGAAACAGCACTGCTGATTTAATGTTGCGTTCCTGTTCCATGTTAGCTTCTGTTTGCGTTGAGATTGGAACGTATTGTGATACTGCAAATTTACAATAAAAACTTTTCATTATATCTTGTGATTTTTTTTATCACCTTGATCAAAAGAAATTGATAATTATAATCCCTTATTATTTTAAACCTTTTTTATTGATTGTTTTTCATAATAAATGGGAATTTGTTTGCGATTGCCTTATACATTTTAGGTTATGTCAATTTTTCAATCAACTTGATCGATAGAGATTGATAATTATAATAGTTTGTTATTTTGAACATTTATTATTGATTGTTTTTCGTAATAAATGAGAATTTGTTTGTGATTACCTTATATATTTTAGGTTATGTCGTACTCACCTCTGTATACACTCGCTGCCAGTTTCGCTGGCTATGGGGTTATTCTAGTAAATATCACTGTTACACTTTTCGTGTACTTTTACACCTCGTCAAGATCGTGTGTAGAAAGTCTAGGGTTAGTGGCACGAAAGTGTAGCTACACTCGTAACGCGAACAGCGGCGCGTGACGTCATTTCCGTTAAAACGAACGCGAAAGTGTACACTCCTTAAAAAAGTGTAGAAAGTGTAGCTAGCGCGAACAAACCTATAACGGCAACGATCAGCAACAAACATTCGCTGTCGAAGGACGTCGGATTGTGGGTTTCCAACATCTTGCCGACAGTTTAAATTGTATTCGCTGTAACAAAGGCAAATGTATGTGTTTAAATTGTATTCGCTATAACATGCATAAATTGAACAAATTAAATTTGTTTGCAGAATAAATGTATTTCACATCCGTCTCAGAATTACTAGAACTCGGAAAAAAAACACGCTTCGAGTTCCCAGATCACGCGCCAATCAGTTTGCTGCAGCGTACACTGTTCAGCTTACACAGCGTACACTGTTAGCTATTCCGTTACAAATGGTTGGGCCCGAGTTCGGTGTGGGGAATCGGCATGATGTGATTAAAAATGAGCCTCAAAGCAGAGGACACAAACACATTTAAATCAAATTCTTTTATCATTTGTGTGCATGCGTTGAGTTTGGACTATTATAATTATTTGAGACGTTATGATCAGGAGAGCTGCTAGTGGCACAATCTGGAACTATTGAAGGTTGGAGTTTTTAAGATGCTGGAACTACGTATTGGCCTATGCTGTGTCCACTCCTCTCTAGTCTTCCTGCGCTAGACGCTTAAGGCGCGTTGAGTTGCCCGGCCATGGAGGCTAGAGTGGGAGGAGGCCGATCTGTGCATTTCAAAGTGGCTACAAAAATGTGGTCAAACCGGAATGGCGCCACTATCTCTAAAACCTCGAGCAGGAAGCTGAGTATCGATGTCGTGTAAGAGGGATGGAAGAGGATCGAATACGCATCCCAGCAAGCAGTGCAGCGAGATCGCGCGCACAAGTTACCCCCTCTCTAGCTCTTACGCGCCCATCACACAATCTTTGTAGCGCGTGTCCGTGAGCGAGCGACGCTCGGACATCTTCGGAAAGAGCCGAGCGCGCCAAAGTTTCCCGACCGCGCCTTTGGCACCTACACCAACACATGGACGCCGTGCTCGTTCATGTGCGGCCAAGCCGAAACGAAGGTTTCGAGGGAAAAAGCAATCTGAGCACGACTCGCGCGTGACGTCACCCGACGGAACGCGCGAGGCTTTTAGATGATTTCAATGCTTATTTAGATCTTGATTCTCTGTGTTATCAATGTATACAAAACAAAGTATCGCGCACCCTGATCGCTTATTTTTTTAGTTTATACGTTAATTTAAATATAATTATGACTCCAAATTACAACTTATTTATCTTCTAAAAAATTGTTTACGCTTTACTCACACCCGTCCTTATGCCAAATAAATTATAATTAATAAAAATAAGCGGAAATATATTTATATTCGTATTATTATATTAATTCTCATACTTTCATCAAGCGATAAAGCATTATCCCCAAAAACAAGCCAATGAACCATCCGGCCGCGAATCGTTAGTACCAGAAAGTGCATATTCTACAAGCGATGGGATGGTCCCGTTGGTAGCGTTCGTGGGTTCGGTCCGCTGGGGCGCAGATTCGTTTCAGCGCTCAATGCTTTTTTAAAAATTGTTAATACTATTAATTCTTGTTTGATTAGTTATTTTTATTAGTTATCTTTTAGTGTCGAAAAATTTATCGCGCACTCCGACCGCTTATTTGATTAGTTTGTACGTTAATTTAGATGTAATAATAAATCTAAATTACAACTTCTTTATCTTCTAAAAAATTGTTTGCCCTTTACTCACACCCGTCCCTATGCCAAATAAATTGTAATTCATAAAAGTAAGCGGAAATATATTTATAGTCGTATTATAAGTACGACTATAATTATATTCATTCTCGTAAGTTACCATCCGCGGCCGGATGGATGATTGGCTTGTTTTTGGGGATAATGCTTTATCGCTTGATGATAGTATATGAGAATGAATATAATAATGCGAATATAAATATATTTCCGCTTACTTTTATGAATTATAATTTATTTGGTATAGGGACGGGTGTGAGTAAAGCGCAAAGAATTTTTTAGAAGATAAATAACTTGTAATTTAGATTTATTATTACATTAAAATTAACGTACAAACTAAGAAAATAAGCCGTTGGAGTGCGTGATAAATTTTTCGACACTAAAAGATAACTAATTAAAATAATAATGATAACTAATAAAAATAACTAATCAAATAAGAATTAATGGTAATAATAATTTTAAAAAAAGCACTGAGCGCGGGGAACGATCCCGCGCCCCTGCGGACCGAAGCCAGGAACGTTACCAACGGGACCATCTCATCGCTTGTAGAATATGCACTCTCTGGTACTGACGATTCGCGGCCGGATGAATGATTGGCTTGTTTTTGGGGATAATGCTTTGTCGCTTGATGAAAGTATGAGAATTAATATAATAATACGAATATAAATATATTTCCGCTTACTTTTATGAATTATAATTTATTTGGCATAAGGACGGATGTGAGTAAAGCGTAAACAATTTTTAGAAGATAAATAAGTTGTAATTTGGATTTATAATTATATTTAAATTAACGTATGAACTAAAAAAATTAGCGATCAGGGTGCGCGATACATTTTTTTGTATACATTGATAACGCAGAAAATCAAGAGTATCAATAAGATCAAAGAATCAAGAGCATCAATAACGCAGAGAATCAAGAGCTAAATAAGCATTGAAATCATCTAAAAGCCTCGCGCGTTCCGTCGGGTGACGTCACGCGCGAGTCGTGCTCAGTTTGCTTTTTCCCTCGAAACCTTCGTTTCGGCTTGGCCGCACATGAACGAGCTCGGCGTCCATGTGTTGGTGTAGGTGCCGAAGGCGCGGTCGGGAAACTTCGGCGCGCTCGGCTCTTTCCGAAGATGTCCGAGCGTCGCTCGCTCACGGACACGCGCTACTATGATTGTGTGATGGGCGCGTAAGAGCTGGAGAGGGGGTAACTTTTGCGCGCGTCTGGCTATATATCATTTTGCATCTCTCTCGCACGCAGCCTACTTCTCAAGTATCATGCTGCCTTATGCACAGCTCACTTCTCATTATTTACTTGTTCCGTCTCTGTCACACCCAGCTCGTGTCTCGAGATTTTAGCGATAGTGACGCCATCCCGGTATGACCACATTTTTGTAGCCACTTTTTTCAAGTCTCTCCATAAGAGATCGGACTCCTCCCACTCTAGCCTCCATGTGCCCGGCGATCTAGCTCGCGGCCATGGAGACTAGAGGTAAAGGAGCCCGAACGCAGTGTTGGAGAAATGGTCTGAAAAAGCGATGACGGCTACGACTTACACCACCTACCGCGTGGCGGCGCCTCTACTGCGGCGATACCGGAAACGCCGGGAAACGCGGTGATTCGAAATAGTTTGTCGTACATTTCTTCTATAAAATTGATGAGTTATATTGATATGCTTTTGTTCATAGTTATGAAATGTCAATATATCAGTAATTTGTCGACTTGGAGCCGATCGATACTGCAAATGTTTTATTTTTATTCGGTGACATGAACGATTAAATAACAATAACGCAACCTAACCCCTAATGCAACCCAACCAAATTCTAATCGCTTATTCGATTTCAAAGAAAAATATTTTTTCAAGTTACGATAAACAAAAATAAAACAATATAGAGTTTAATAAGTCAGAGATATAGAGATATAGAGTTTAATGAGTCAGAGATATAGAGTTTATATTAAACCTCAAACCAACCAACAATCCAAACCGAATCTAAACTCCATCCAGGGGGAACTGCTCAAATATTAAAAAACTACTTATTCTAGTAATGCAAGTGATAGCTCAATGGTTAGTACGCTGGAGTAACGTGCGCCAGAGGCCCGGGATCGCACCCTCGTCGGGAAAGTTTTTTTGCGCAATAAATATTGCTCATAAACTCAGTGTCGAAATGAAAAAATCAGTTTTATTTTTTCTCCTAAATGTAAGTAATTTTTTAAAAATTTAAACGGAAATTATGGACTTCTAATTATAGCAAAAAACCCTCGCAAAACAAAAATACTGACGATGAATGAATAATAAACGTTAATTTCGGGACCACCGATATTTTATTTGTTTCTTACACGCCCATAAAATGTTCACAATGCTCAAAAACAGATACGAAGGTGGCAAAGATGTTGTGGGATTAAAAAATGTGTACATCTTCCCGATTAGATTGTACATTTACGATGGTTAGTTGTATAATTAATCATTTGTAGTTCGTTGATTTGTTTTTCACAAAAATGAACACGACTTGTATTTCATGAAATTATATTTTTTTCAAAATATTTCGCGTTCGTGTGGAACAGCCCATATATTGATGTAGCGCAGGACAGGCTGGAGGCTCGTTGGCGGTTCGTTGACCTTTTTATAGCCATCTGACTTTTGCTGGATACAAGAAGGTCTCAACCGCATATATCAACTGCATTTTGATAATGAATTCTTTTTTGTTTCCAATGAATTAATCTACAATATCTGCGTGCGTACATGAAGGGTATCAAAATTCAGAAATAAAACATTGCAAAAAGTGTTTCGGCGATTTCGCGAGCGAGGCTCGAACTTCTTGCGCTGAGCCTCATTATTCTCGTTCGTGTTGCCTGTTTTTTTTTTCATGCATTAATATTTTTATTCTAGCAACACGAATCAAATTAATTACACGCTGTGAGATCGCGAACGCTGATTATTGAAGAAAAAATACATATCACAAGAATCGTCAAGGTGAGTTGGAGTCTTCGAATAAATGTGTTTGGCTTAATTGCGATAAAGCCAGTAACGAACATTCCGTGTTGATCGTTTCTTCATCTTCAATTGATAAAAAAAACAAATGTGGCGAGTGACGAAAAACCCTCGATGTGTCTCTCGAGTGAAGAAGAATACAAGGAAGATCGAACATATTTGCTTGCTGATAAAAATGGTTTAAAAACCAGACTAACAATAAATATCTACGCAATATTTACGGGCCGATTAAAAAAATTGTATAATTATCATTTACTCCAAGGACACATTTTTTTTCTCTCAAATAAATATTTTCGAAAGTGCCACAATGCTTGAAAATTGATTAGTTTAAACTGCGGCTGAATGGAACTCGAGTTCATAATTTGTACATCTGTCCCTCGTGTACACACGAGACGTATCAGGGATGGTCAGCCCCTCCGAAGTACGCACGAGCTACGCCCACTCAACATTAATTAATCAAACATTCAATATCTCGGCTGTGTAGGAGTGTACACGCACTTTTTTCCATTCACGCCTAAATTTATTCGAGACGGTGGTTCAATATTGAGCCTCAAGCGCTCTCCATTTCTGTGGACTCTGAATGGGATCCATGGCATCTTTCTTGACCGCAGTACTTGGGGTTTCTGTCGTGATACCTGTTTCAAGAGAAAAAGTGTTAGTTTTGAAGTTGGAAGTTTGAAATTAGCTGTTTGAAGTCATGAAAGTATTGGTGTGACTTGACCAAAAATGGTTGGACGTCTGCTTCCGGAGATTGAAGCTTCACACTGTGTTAATGCCTGAGAATAACACAAGAAATAAATATTAATCGAAGATCTGATACTCCAGAGTATGCGCGTGTACAATTTCTCCGAGCTTATCTCTTGGACCTGAAGCGTAGAACTGTTTTTTTTTTAAATAATTCTGACCACTGTTCATGAATAAGTGTGGTCAAACATTTGGGTGTTCTTCGCAAGCTCGAGGATCTCGTTACCGTTCTCTCGTGCCCGAGGTTAACGAGTTCAACTCCCCACGAGCAAACGATCCGGGGACGAATGGAGCTCAAACTCGTTTGCATTATTTATTTGTTTTTGGTTATACCGTGGAGCAAAATGTTTATCGTACGAAGTGGCGTTTCAGAATTTCGTTTCTTCCACCAAGATGTCCGACAATCCTGAAGAAGAGTTCAAGTAAAATAAATAGCACATACCCAAATCGACTCGAGGGCTATTTCTCTATCCCTTTAATCATTGTCACTTTGAAAAAATGGTGAACCTCGTAGGGGATTGCATCGTAATAGAGATCGCAATCCCAGCCAGAAATAGTATTGACAATTTCCCAGACATTTCATAACCAGCTCCTCGGGTTTTGAAGTTCCATGCCACTTAGCACAGTCGTGTAGTAATTTGATCAGTGCGCTTGAAGGAGAAAATGAATAGTAGGAAATATTAGAATATATTGAATCTATGAGCATGGAGCAAAAGCGTAATTTTGTCTCTATTTACCATATTATATTCGCGTGATTCGAGAAATGGATTATTTTTATAAATAAGTTTTTTATAATTTGCGTATAGGCATTGTGGTGGACCAGGGGCTTCAATTTGTTCTCAGGAAACAGCGTTATCATCTGGTGTACGAGTTCTTGGAGTCGCACCGCAAGCACCTTTTCCTCAAGAACCCCAGTGTCAAAGAACTACGAGTACAATTCAACGAGAAATTACAAAATTAACATTTTTCTCTTTATTTATATTATTATTTTTGTAGTAGAATGTCGATTTCCGGTAGCATTAGATTGTAAAAGACTGTAAAAGCCTGTAAATAACTGTAAAAGAATCGAGATTTACAAACCTTCCCTGTACCGTTGTTGCACGAAGCTTTCTATTCCGTTCTGTTCATCGGCATCACACGTTGGTTGAGTCCAGGAAACCAGGTAGACAAGCTCAGGCATATTAAACGAACCAACGAATAGTTCCTGCGGGGAATAATAACGATTTCGCCATCAGGCATTTGTGTACGATCTTCTTTGACCACATCGCAGTCAGAGAAGTGAAGCTCGCACACTAAATCACTCGAAGCAAGCTGGTGTTGGATGGCCTCGTTCCATTGCTGCAGCATATTCTGTAATTTAATATAATATTTAATTTCAAACCACAAAAAAATATCAGTAGTATAGCTAGGCCGGTTCTAACCAAGGTCCTCTGAGGTGCGGGGCGGGGGGTTCACGCGGGGAGGGGTATGACGTCACGCGGTGAGGGGTATGACGTCACGCGGGGAGGGGGACTCGGCGGAGAGGATGACGTCACGCGGGAAGGGGGAAATCGTTGGAGCGGAGGAGGGGGGTATATATCGATTATCGATTGATTGATAATCGATAATTGATCTTTATTTAAAATTTATTGTTGATTTATTTTGTCTTATATTGTTTACTTCATGGATTTTATTATGTAGCGACTGTCGCCAGAGAGCCAAGTTGGTTGACCCGTGTCGCTGAGAGAAGCGATCGGATTACACGTATGCATGAGAGAGAGAGAGAGAGAGAATGAGAGATGGAGCGACCGCATCGCATGCATGTGAGATAGAGCGAGATATACATTTAACTTCAGACATTCACCGACTAAAGCAGTTGGGTTTGTTGGGTGAAATCCCAAACAAACCCACGAAAGGTCTTCAAACATCTATTGAACGCTTTCGAACGTCTCCGAACGTCTGTTGAACGTCTCCGAACGTCTCATGAACGTCTCCGAATGTCTCACGAACGTCTCCGAACGTCTCACGAACGTCTCACGAACGTCTCCGAACGTCTCATGAACGTCTCTCGAACGTCTCCGCACGTCTCATGAACGTCTGTTGAACGTCTCACGAACGTCTCCGAACGTCTCACGAACATCTCCGAACGTCTCACGAACGTCTCACGAACGTCTCACGAACGTCTCCAAACGTCTCACGAACGTCTCCGAACGTCTCTTGAACGTCTCTCGAACGTCTCCGAACGTCTCACGAACGTCTCCGAACGTCTCATGAACGTCTCTCGAACGTCTCCGAACGTCTCATGAACGTCTGTTGAACGTCTCACGAACGTCTCCGAACGTCTCATGAACGTCTCCGAACGTCTCACGAACGTCTCACGAACGTCTCCGAACGTCTCTTGAACGTCTCTCGAACGTCTCCGCACGTCTCATGAACGTCTGTTGAACGTCTCACGAACGTCTCCGAACGTCTCACGAACGTCTCCGAACGTCTCCGAACGTCTCACGAACGTCTCCGAACGTCTCACGAACGTCTCCGAACGTCTCTTGAACGTCTCTCGAACGTCTCCGAACGTCTCACGAACGTCTCCGAACGTCTCATGAACGTCTCTCGAACGTCTCCGAACGTCTCATGAAAGTCTGTTAAACGTCTCACGAACGTCTCCGAACGTCTCACGAACGTCTCCGAATGTCTCACGAACGTCTCCGAACGTCTCACGAACGTCTCCGAATGTCTCATGAACGTCTCCGAACGTCTCCGAACGTCTCTTGAACGTCTCCGAACGTCTCATGAACGTCTGACGAACGTCTCCGAACGTCTCACGAACGTCTCCGAACGTCTCATGAACGTCTGTCGAACGTCTCCGAACGTCTCATGAACGTCTCACGAACGTCTCCGAACGTCTCACGAACGTCTCACGAACGTCTCCGAACGTCTCTTGAACGTCTCTCCAACGTCTTCGAACGTCTCATGAACGTCTCACGAACGTCTCCAAACGTCTCACGAACGTCTCCGAACGTCTCTTGAACGTCTCTCGAACGTCTCCGAACGTCTCACGAACGTCTCCGAACGTCTAATGAACGTCTCTCGAACGTCTCCGAACGTCTCATGAACGTCTGTTGAACGTCTCACGAACGTCTCCGAACGTCTCACGAACGTCTCCGAACGTCTCACGAACGTCTCCGAACGTCTCACGAACGTCTCTCGAACGTCTCCGAACGTCTCTTGAACGTCTCCGGACGTCTCATGAACGTCTCTCGAACGTCTCCGAACGTCTCTCGAACGTCTCCGAACGTCTCTTGAACGTCTCCGAACGTCTCACGAACGTCTCCCGAACGTCTCACGAACGTCTCCGAACGTCTCTTGAACGTCTCACGAACATCTCACGAACGTCTCCGAACGTCTCACGAACGTCTCACGAACGTGTCCGAACGTGTCACGAACGTCTCCGAACGTCTCCAAACGTCTCACGAGCATCTCTTGAACGCCTCCGAACGTCTCACGAACGTCTCACGATCGTCTCCTGAACGTCTCACGAACGTCTCTTGAACGTTCGAGAGCAATATTTTGTACAACTGTGTAATCTCATAACAGATAATGTAACAAAGAAAGGGGCGAGGAGAATAAAAAAATCACATAATGTCACATTTCGTTTATTTGCATGAATCTTTATGATTCGTCCATCAATTAAACTATTTAAATACATTTTGCACTGCAGAATTTTTTTCATGCTTTTCGCATCGTAGAATATACCTTACGCCTAATTTACTTAAGGTATCCATATCGCCAAAGTCCACGTCCAACGTTTCAATAACTAAATCATTTTTCATATTTAATATATCAGCTAACCATTCTCGTTTTTCATGGCCGTCAACATATACGACAGGATACACATTGTCTTCCGTTGGGCTCACAACTGCAGCCGTTATTAAACCTTGAGCCATGCTATATGGAACGTTTCCATAGGCCCACTTTAGACCATGGTGATTCCGAATCAGCCATGACGCTTCGTATCTCTCAGGTTTTGTGAGAAGTCTCCATGGTATGATACTCGCGAAAATGCAATGAGAGAGTACACTTCCCGCTCTCAGAATCGCTACTTCCTTCACGACAAAGTTTCTCCCAACAATGAATCCTTGTAGATCGACAAATGTATGTACAGACATAACGAAGATGTATTGGCTCGATCAAGTCGATAGCAAGATTAATTGATGATTGACGTCAATATTTAAGAAACTCGTCTTTAAATTATTTATTCATTGAGCGGGGGTTAATTGCTGATCTATACAATTTTACGAACCATGTTTGTCAATGGACAATATTCAACAACGCGATCGTGCAAGATCAAACAATAGGCAGTAGTATTTGGTGGCAAATCTTCCTTACATTCAAACTCTATTCGTACGTCCACGGTTGTGGATTTTAACAGACTCGTTCTGGCGCGAACAATCGATAACCGTGAGAGGGCCGTTATATTGAAACTTTGCGATAGTGAGCAAAGAATTATCACTATTGCAGTCGTAATAAGATTTACGAAATCGAACGTACATATTGAACAAAATGGCGAATCTGTTTTTGGCAAAGTCCAAATTCAAATCATCGTAAGGATAGGATTCCGAGTTGAGAAAAAGTTTAACATTGGCGAGTTTGCAGTCGTCGAATAATATAATGTCCTTTGCCATAGATTTTTTTTGCCAGTCTGCAACGCAAATATTACATATCTTGGTTTCTCTAGCTGCGAGGCAGCTTTTACAGTCCATGAATGTTTCGTTGTGCTTTGAAGCAGTAGATACTCGTATAGATCCCAAGAACGAAAACTCATATTCAAGTATCGCCCACTCTCCAATGTTCGAAGTAATGACAATTTAGTTATCTCATTTAATATTACGTGAGGCATACGTCATTGTTTCTTGAGTAATTCAACTTCTGCCTCTACTAATGGATGCTGACCGCATACGCAGTTGTTATCATTGCGTGACCGTATCAGAATTAGCTCATGACGAGCATTGATAACAACGCGCTTGTAATCTTTGCAGATTCCGAGCAATATGTTGAGAGGTAAGGCGAGCATTGATAACAACGCGCTTGTAATCTTCGCAGATTCAGAGTAATATGTTGAGAGGTAAACAAAAATTGAAGTATGTTCCCCCATTATTATGTGTTACATCCCACGCAGCATTTTTCAAATCATGACTCAACTCAGGACTTAGGGAGATGTAGTTTTTAATCGTGATTGTTATTCCAACGTTTCGATTGCGATCAATCTCCACACCATCGAGCTCATAACGAACTTCATCGGGAAGGGGAAGCCGCTGTCGACGAGTGTTTTGTGGGGGCGGGGGTCAGGTAGTGGTGAGTGAACGTTGAAAATCCATAAATCTCCTAATTTATCATAGACATAAAAAAAGATTAGCATTGATGCAATGTTTTTCTTTCTACACTATTTAGTGTGTGTGAAAATAAAACTAACAGACACGATGTGTACGTGTAATGGCCATATATGGGTAGGAAAATTTCGTTAATTTCAAGCGATACCTGAAGGGGACACCTTTTCAAAGCCGTTTATTTATGTGATGCAGGTGTGATGCGCTTGGTTTCGTTTCCGAAATCTTTAAAATGTTTGTATGCGTGTCCACTCCTGTCACGACTCTCGCCGACACCCGAGACAGGTCCTGACAAGTCGGGATTTCTTAAAAAACTATAAACTTTAGAGATCTATCGTCAACGGGTTTTTGACCCCAGATGGGCCACCGGAGCACAGCTGCACTCGGGAAAAAAAAATGTTTCGATGTATCGAGGACTCGTTTTCATTTCGAACTATAACGTCGAGATGTTCAGATGTGCGAGTATGTACGCAGTGCATCCGGCCAAGCACCCCCTGGACTTGACCAAAAACGAGCTCGAACAGGTTCCAAAGGTCTTGCTCCTAAATTATTGGGGTGAATATGTTGGCTTATTGTGGGATCGTTTGCCAGAATATCGTCGGAACGATAGTGAAGTGATATCATATCTTCCATGCATGGAGCATTATAATACACCACAGATGGAATATCGCATCGATCGCCCCCCACCTCAACGTCGGGAATGTGAAAAATGCTGTGGAAATTCTCCACGTATGGGGTTCTTCAAACGTGTTTGAACCCGTTTTTCATGATTGGAAAAGTGGGGAGAAGTTCGAAAATTTAAGTGGGAGGGTTATGAGGGAGCTTATAATTTCGTAGTCCAAGCTCAGACTGCAGTATTCCATCGCGACATCAACATCTCTCCACAAAGAACCATGAAAGTGCGGGGAAAATGGACCTCTCGGGTATCAACAAAGTCAGCGTGATGGCGGAATTCCTTCCAACGCAGAAGCTGTCAGAACTCCGCGTTCACTCGGATCATCGAATCTCTGACATGAGGGCCGTACAAACCAAGTTTGGGAAACGCTACATCGCGGACATTGCGGATGAGTTCGCTATCTTCTTACCAGCGCGACTTGTGAAGACCTTCGATGAAGATTTGGAAATGTTCGAGCGAATGCGGCAAGCGGCACGTGGTCATAATCTCTGGATGACATACAAAGGTGGAAAATACAACAGCATAAACTTTTTCTAAGTCTGAGCACGCACATGGTGGAAAAGACGAAATTCGTTGGAACACCATCGTCAACTCTACATGAAGTTGTGGAAAATACAACAGCGTCAAGTTCCATGGTCTTTGAGTATGGTGGAAAAGAGTAAATTCGTTGGTGCAGCATCGTTGAGTGGAACAGCCTTCCGGATTACAGCCGTCTGACCACCGTTTTCGACGTTTTAAGTGTTCGACTATGTAAAAATGTATTAAAAAAAACTGTTTTATCGAAATGTATGAGAAGGAGAAATGCAAAGCAATTTTCGTCGTAGAATAAATGAAGAATACAAATGGTGTATATTTTCATTGAAATGTTTTTATTCATTTAAAAAAAATCCCTCGCTCACACAACGCTTCGCATACACTCATCCAGCTTTTCAGCGATTTTACATTATCATGGGCGCAGTTGTATTTCGTGTTGAAGGAATGATGGGGGCTTTTGGAGTTTGTGATTTTCGGCAACTTCTGCAGCGATGGACAGTCCAGAGTCTCCAAGTCGATGACGATTGTCGCAGGATCCGTGAATCTTGACAGCCATGCGCATTTCTCGAATCCCTTGGCATAGACGGTAGGGGCTCCTTGCAAGATTTCTCGAATTGTCTTTCTAGCTGCCTCGTAAGGTATACCGCTGTGTTTCCATCGGATTCCATGGAAATTGCGTTCCAACCACTTGTTTGTCATTTTATACTTGGCCGGTAAAGAGTCCCATGTAAATGGTGCGTCGAAGGCGAGTGTCAGCGGTTCAGCATCCTTGTCGTGGAGTTTGATGATGGACATCTCCTTTAGGACAAATTTGTTGATGGGTCTCAATATGGGGAGCCACCACAATTTTCCCCCACTTCTACACCCACCTCGGCTACCCCCACCGCGGACCGAGGAGTGGGGATAGGATTGGGGGTCGCCATGCTCAAAGGAAAACGATTCTCTCAAGTCCGGCCCTGTTGACGTGCGCCTTGAGTTGGAATTGAAAAATAATATTCTGCCACAAACTTCAGCATACTGCATGATCCTCCATGATCGTATTGTCGAGTACAATCCAATCGGCGACGAGGTTAAAAAATTGGTATAAAATCATGCCGATAATTCGCGTCCACGTCAGTCAACACGGAGCTTATCGTCGATGTACAGGGCTTCAAGAGACCCATCAACAAATTTGTCCTAAAGGGGATGTCCATCATCAAACTCCACGACAAGGATGCTGAACCGCTGACACTCGCCTTCGACGCACCATTTGCATGGGACTCTTTACCGGCCAAGTATAAAATGACAAACAAGTGGTTGGAACGCAATTTCCATGGAATCCGATTGAAACACAGCGGTATACCTTACGAGGCAGCTAGAAAGACAATTCGAGAAATCTTGCAAGGAGCCCCTACCATCTATGCCAAGGGATTCGAGAAATGCGCATGGCTGTCAAGATTCACGGATCCTGCGACAATCGTCATCGACTTGGAGACTCTGGACTGTCCATCGCTGCAGAAGTTGCCGAAAATCACAAACTCCAAATGCCCCCATCATTCCTTCAACACGAAATACAACTGCGCCCATGATAATGTAAAATCGCTGGAAAGCTGGATGAGTGAATACGAAGCGTTGTGTGAGCGAGGGATTTTTTTTAAATGAATAAAAACATTTCAATGAAAATATATACCATTTGTATTCTTCATTTATTCGACGACGAAAATTGCTTTGCATTTCTCCTTCTCATACATTTCGATAAAACAGTTTTTTTTAATACATTTTTACATAGTCAAACACTTAAAACGTCGAAAACGGTAGTCAGACGGCTGTGATCCGGAAGGCTGTTCCACTCAACGATGCTACACCAACGAATTTACTCTTTTCCACCATACTCAAACACCATGGAACTTGACGCTGGTGTAGTTTCCACAACTTCATGTAGAGTTGACTATTACGCGCCAGTTGCAGCATACTCTCGATGATGCGGACAGTCGGTCGACGATGGTGTTCCAACGAATTTCGTCTTTTCCACCATGTGCGTGCTCAGACTTAGAAAAAGTTTATGCTGTTGTATTTTCCACCTTTGTATGTCATCCAGAGATTATGATCACGTGCCGCTTGCCGCATTCGCTCGAACATTTCCAAATCTTCATCGAAGGTCTTCACAAGTCGCGCTGGTAAGAAGACGCGAACTCATCCGCAATGTCCGCGATGTAGCGTTTTCCAAACTTGGTTTGTACGGCCCTCATGTCAGAGATTCGATGATCCGAGTGAACGCGGAGTTCTGACAGCTTCTGCGTTGGAAGGAATTCCGCCATCACGCTGACTTTGTCGATACCCGAGAGATCCATTTTCCCCGCACTTTCAAAGTTCTTTGTGGAGAGATGTTGATGTCGCGATAGAATACTGCAGTCTGAGCTTGTACTACGAAATTATAAGCTCCCTCATAACCCTCCCACTTAAATTTTCGAACTTCTCCCCACTTTTCCAATCATGAAAAACGGGTTCAAACACGTTTGAAGAACCCCATACGTGGAGAATTTCCACAGCATTTTTCACATTCCCGACGTTGAGGTGGGGGGCGATCGATGCGATCTTTCATCTGTGGTGTATTATAATGCTCCATGCATGGAAGATATGATATCACTTCACTATCGTTCCGATGATGTTCTGGCAAACGGTCCCACAATAAGCCAACATATTCACCCCAATATTTTAGGAGCAAGACCTTTGGAACCTGTTCGAGCTCGTTTTTGGTCAAGTCCAGGGGGTGCTTGGCCGGATGCACTGCGTACATACTCGCACATCTGAACATCTCGACGTTATATTTCGAAATGAAAACGAGTCCTCGATACATCGAAACATTTTTTTTTCCCGAGTGCAGCTGTGCTCCGGTGGCCCATCTGGGGTCAAAAACCCGTTGACGATAGATCTCTAAAGTTTATAGTTTTTTAAGAAATCCCGACTTGTCAGGACCTGTCTCGGGTGTCGGCGAGAGTCGTGACAGAAGTGGACACGCATACAAACATTTTAAAGATTTTGGAAACGAAACCAAGCGCATCACACCTGCATCACATAAATAAACGGCTTTGAAAAGGTGTCCCCTTCAGGTATCGCTTCAAATTAACGAAATTTTCCTACCCATATATGGCCATTACACGTACACATCGTGTGTGTTAGTTTTATTTTCACACAAACTAAATAGTGTAGAAAGAAAAACATTGCATCGATGCTAATCTTTTTTTATGTCTATGATAAATTAGGAGATTTATGGGTTTTCAACGTTCACTCACCACTACCTGACCCCCGCCCCCACAAAACACTCGTCGACAGCGGCTTCCCCTTCCCGATGAAGTTCGTTATGAGCTCGATGGTGTGGAGATTGATCGCAATCGAAACGTTGGAATAACAATCACGATTAAAAACTACATCTCCCCAAGTCCTGAGTTGAGTCATGATTTGAAAAATGCTGCGTGGGATGTAACACATAATAATGGGGGAACATACTTCAATTTTTGTTTACCTCTCAACATATTGCTCGGAATCTGCGAAGATTACAAGCGCGTTGTTATCAATGCTCGCCTTACCTCTCAACATATTGCTCGGAATCTGCGAAGATTACAAGCGCGTTGTTATCAATGCTCGTCATGAGCTAATTCTGATACGTTCACGCAATGATAACAACTGCGTATTCGTTTAGCATCCATTAGTAGAGGCAGAAGTTGAATTGCTCAAGAAACAATGACGTATGCCTCACGTAATATTAAATGAGATAACTAAATTGTCATTACTTCGAACATTGGAGAGTGGGCGATACTTGAATATGAGCTTTCGCTCTTGGGATCTATACGAGTATCTACTGCTTCAAAGCACAACGAAACATTCATGGACTGTAAAAGCTGCCTCCCAGCTAGAGAAACCAAGATATGTAATATTTGCGTTGCAGACTGGCAAAAAAAATCTATGGCAAAGGACATTATATTATTCGACGACTGCAAACTCGCCAATGTTAAACTTTTTCTCAACTCGGAATCCTATCCTTACGATGATTTGAATTTGGACTTTGCCAAAAACAGATTCGCCATTTTGTTCAATATGTACGTTCGATTTCGTAAATCTTATTACGACTGCAATAGTGATAATTCTTTGCTCACTATCGCAAAGTTTCAATATAACGGCCCTCTCACGGTTATCGATTGTTCGCGCCAGAACGAGTCTGAGAAAAACGCTACCGTGGACGTACGAATAGAGTTTGAATGTAAGGAAGATTTGCCACCAAATACTACTGCCTATTGTTTGATCTTGCACGATCGCGTTGTTGAATATTGTCCATTGACAAACATGGTTCGTAAAATTGTATAGATCAGCAATTAACCCCCGCTCAATGAATAAATAATTTAAAGACGAGTTTCTTAAATATTGACGTCAATCATCAATTAATCTTGCTATCGACTTGATCGAGCAATATATCTTCGTTATGTCTGTACATACATTTGTCGATCTACGAGGATTCATTGTTGGGAGAAACTTTGTCGTGAAGGAAGTAGCGATTCTGAGAGCGGGAAGTGTACTCTCTCATTGCATTTTCGCGCGTATCATACCATGGAGACTTCTCACAAAATCTGAGAGATACGAAGCGTCATAGCTGATTCGGAATCACCATGGTCTAAAGTGGGCCTATGGAAACGTTCCATATAGCATGGCTCAAGGTTTAATAACGGCTGCAGTTGTGAGCCCAACGGAAGACAATGTGTATCCTGTCGTATATGTTGACGGCCATGAAAAACGAGAATGGTTAGCTGATATATTAAATATGAAAAATGATTGAGTTATTGAAACGTTGGACGTGGACTTTGGCGATATGGATACCTTAAGTAAATTAGGCGTAAGGTATATTCTACGATGCGAAAAGCATGAAAAAAATTGTGCAGTGCAAAATGTATTTAAATAGTTTAATTGGTGGACGAATCATAAAGATTCATGCAAATAAACGAAATGTGACATTATGTGATTTTTTTATTCTCCTCACCCCTTTCTTTGTTACATTATCTGTTATGAGATTACACAGTTGTATAAAATATTGCTCTCGAACGTTCAAGAGACGTTCGTGAGACGTTCATGAGACGATCGTGAGACGTTCGTGAGACGTTCATGAGACGTTCAAGAGATGTACAAGAGACGTTCGTGAGACGTTCAGAAATGTTCGTGAGACGTTCATAAGACATTCGTGAGACGTTCGAAGACGTTCGGAGACGTTCAAGAGACGTTCGGACACATTCGTGAGACGTTCATGAGACGTTTGTGAGACGTTCAAGAGACGTTCGGAGACGTTCGTGAGACGTTCATGAGACGTTCGGAGACGTTCGGAGACGTTCATGAGACGTTCAGAGACGTTCGAGAGACGTTCAAGAGACGTTCGGAGACGTTCATGAGACGTTCGTGAGACGTTCGGAGACGTTCGTGAGACGTTCATGAGACGTTCGGAGACGTTCGGGAGACGTTCATGAGACGTTCGGAGACGTTCGTGAGACGTTCGGAGACGTTCGGAGACGTTCGGAGACGTTCGGAGACGTTCGTGAGACGTTCGGAGACGTTCAAGAGACGTTCGGAGTCGTTCGTGAGACGTTCGTGAGACGTTCGTGAGACGTTCGGAGACGTTCGTGAGACGTTCGGAGACGTTCGTGAGACGTTCAACAGACGTTCGTGAGACGTTCGGAGACGTTCGAGAGACGTTCATGAGACGTTCGGAGACGTTCGTGAGACGTTCGGAGACGTTCGTGAGACGTTCATGAGACGTTCGGAGACGTTTGAGAGACGTTCAAGAGACGTTCGGAGACGTTCGAAAGCGTTCAATAGATGTTCGAAGACCTTTCGTGGGTTTGTTTGGGTTTGTTTGGGATTTCACCCAAACAAACCCAACTGCTTTAGTCGGTGAATGTCTGAAGTTAAATGTATATCTCGTTCTATCTCACATGCATGCGATGCGGTCGCTCCATCTCTCATTCTCTCTCTCTCTCTCTCATGCATACGTGTAATCCGATCGCTTCTCTCAGCGACACGGGTCAACCAACTTGGCTCTCTGGCGACAGTCGCTACATAATAAAATCCATGAAGTAAACAATATAAGACAAAATAAATCAACAACAAATTTTCAATAAAGATCAATAATCGATTATCAATCAATCGATAATCGATATATACCCCCCTCCTCCGCTCCAACGATTTCCCCCTTCCCGCGTGACGTCATCCTCTCCGCCGAGTTCCCCTCCCCGCGTGACGTCATACCCCTCACCGCGTGACGTCATACCCCTCCCCGCGTGAACCCTCCGCCCCGCACCCCCCCTCAGAGGACCTGGGCTGGAACCGGCCTAGCTATACTACTAATATTAGTGACATGCACTGACATTATAAGTACAGTAAACTTCCGCTAGCTCTCGCACTATCAGAATCTTGATCTGCGCGGTGCGACAGTAACCTAAGGACTCTTCTACGCCACTAAAAAGCAAAAGCATGAGCGAGACTTTCCCTTTCAAGCGGGAGGGTCAGCGACAGTTATTCATTACACAGATAGCGGAAATTTGCTGTATTGATTGCATAATCGACCACAAAGCACTTGGCCGCACTGCTATGCGACTTTTAGCTCGACAGGGGCACCGCGTTGACTGGATACTGAGCAACGCTGCTAAGTGCTTTACTGTCGAAAATAAGAAAAAAATGTAGAACAAAAGACTTACTCCGGGTACTTGAAAAACCTATAGCTGCCGTAATCCAGCACGCGTCCGTTCCGCCCTGACGGCACGTCGCCCAGTTCGGCATCCCGGATACGCGCACGGTTTACCCATGTCGACCTCGATGAAGCAATCTGCAAAAATAAAGAAATTCATTCTTGTAAATATTAGATATCTTGCGGGGTAATATTTTGTTATTGTAATATGCAGGATAAATAAATTGAACTGGCGTTTAATTTCCACGCTGCAAGCTAGTATAATGGTTGAAATGGGAAATATGTATTGTTTATTAATTTTGTTCATATTTCAACTCGAAATATGCACATTAATCCCTCACCGCAATAGAAATTACGCCGGCTTCGAGCGTGGAAAAAAAAATGTCACATATGGCGCCATAACCTCAATTTATTTAACCGGCAAATTATAATAACAAAATATTAGCCCAAATGTCATTGAATATTCAAAAAAAATGCCTTCTCCTTACCAGTACATTATCTTTCACGAGGTAACGAGTCACAATATTTTGCAGGAGCACTTTTTTCACTTCATACACACTTTATACACACGCGAAAGAAATACACAGCGAATAAAGACGTATAAAACGGAAATAAAACTCAGAGCTCACTTCGTTGTATGACCAACGCGAAAATTCACAGCGGTATCTTTGGAACAAGAGCGCTACCGTGGCTGAATTTCGAACTCGGAAATATCATCGCTTTTACATGTCACTTTTTCACCCATTCCGCCATATGCGTTCGGACTCCTTTACTCTCGTCTCCATGCTCGCGGCGCTGTCCCTCTCTCTCTCTCTCTCTCTCTCTCTCTCTCTCTCTCTCTCTCTCTCTCTCTCTCTCTCTCTCTCTCTCTCTCTACGCGAGACTCTTAGGGCCCGCTGAGTTGCCCGGCGATCGCGCTCGCGGCGCTGTGGGCCGCGGGGCTTGATCTAGATCTACGCGGTGAGTATGCTCTATCGCACGGCATCGCTCATGGTGACTAGAGTAAAGGAGTGGATACAGGATAGGAGAATATGTAGTACCAGCGTACTGAAAATCCGCTCTTCCAGTAGTTTGTTGTTCGGCCACAAGCGTCGCAAGGATCAACTTCGTCAACCAATAGTAGTGTAGTATCGTTCAGCGTTTGTGCAGGCTTCATTTCTATCATGGCCTCCTGCCTCGTGCCTCGTGTATATTTTAGTTGAACTAAATCCAATACTGTGTGTGCTGTGCGTTTATAAAGTGCAAATAATCGTTTTTTGAGTACCTCGAGTTCCCTAGTGAATATTTCGTGCAAAAAAAAAGGTAAATGATTCATTGTATTATTTTTTGTATATCTATGTCGAGCACGTGCGAGGTTAATTAATATAGCCAAGAAAACGCCTCTTGAGCGTACATGCATGCATGAGAAGTTTTTGGAACAAAAGAAAGGATGTAAGGAATGTAAGAAAAGGAAGAAAAAAAACTGAATTGAAGGTTCTCTTGAATCATGCAGCAATCGTCTGCTTGCGGCAATATATTGACGCACTCAAAGCTCCGAGAAATTATTCATTGTTAATTTTTTTCTAATTCATTTTTCCCTATTCATACATTCTTTTGCAAAGAATGTATTTCGTAAAACAGTTGATTGCATTTTTTGTTTTTCTAGGATGCCGCGGCACTGTGCCGTTCCAGGATGCGGGAGCGGCAGGTGGAAACATTATTCAAGACGAAAGGCGTTGGGGTTGTGACAGTTATCCATGTTTGCAGTACCTAAGGTAAAAAAAAAGTTAATTAAGCAATTTTTATTTCAATTTTAATTGGATGTGTTTTGGACAACACAGCGCTGTGGAGGGCCTGCTGCTCTAGCAGCGCATATTGCTGCGAGAGCAGCGAGTTGCATGTATGTTACATATGAGCACTGATGCACTGCAGCCTGTCCAGTTCAGTCGCTGCACAGAGCTGCGATGTCTAGTCCAGTCACTGCACAATGTGAGTTGTCCAAGACACACCCATTATTTTCTAGCTGGTATGATACATTCCTGTATATTGAAATTTCTTTCAATGTAGAATGACGAGCGGCTGAAGCTGTGGAAATATGCGTTGAAATGTAATCTCACAAAAAAACAATTTGTTTGTGAGTTGCATTTCGCTGAATAGCATATAAAGAAGAGCGACACGTTGACACTAATTGACGGGACTATCAACGTCATACCCCGTGATCAATGGGGTCTAGCAAACGATGCTGTACCAATTGTGGGTGATCCACCTACAGAGCATTATGAAGTACGTATACATTTTTTATTTTCATAAATCAACCCCGCTGAAGTAAGTCAAAAAGAAATACGCTGCAAATTGATTTGGAACTCAATTGGAAGCAATGTCCATATTTTAATTTGCAGCGTATTTGTTTTTTCAGTAAGTGAGATCAACCTTTCTATGTGGTAATTTATTTCTATGCGCAAAATAAGCCATGAATGGTTTTATTTGAGGAAATTGAAGCAATCACAATTTATTTGTTTTATTGAAAAATTCCGCACAATTCGTATTTTTTTAAACAAATTCGACAACATTTTTCTAAAATTATCACAGTAGAGTCGGATTGTTAACAACGTTCATACAAAGTTTAAACGATTAATCTTGAAATTGTAGGGTATTCAAAAATGTTTGTAGACAAACATTACAAAAATAGTGGGTTATTTCAGAACAACAACATTTCCATGCCGGATAATCTGCCGGAAAACATTGACGACGTTTCAAATGAAATCATCGCCATGGAATGTGAGACCACTGAGGAAGTAGTGCCTCGACGTGAGGATTTTCAGCTGCACGAAAATGCTGCAATAGACGCTCCTAATCTCTCAATTCATGATTTGGAGCGAGAATTGAGTTCGACCGTACTGCGAGAATCCTGGGCTTTGAGTCAGCAAGGCTCAGATGTCTTATTCACGAATTTCGATGTGCTGGACTTTTCGGTCCGATTGCATCTCGTCGTCAGTCAACATCTTTCTATAAGTGTAATAACGTCACTGCATTCGTAGTCTTAATCTTAGATTTGTTCAGTGGTAGAACTTCTTGAAGTAATGTAATTTAATTTTTACAGATTCGAACAATTTCCGGTAAGATGGTTGACCTCAATGAAATCGTGGAGTCAATGGCCGAAATTGTGCAGTATATGGACATTACAAAGAAGCTCGTTATATGCAAGGGGACGGACGTCGAGGAGAAACAGTATTGTTGTATTGTACTTGAACAAATTAGTAGCATGTGTCCATAAATGTACAGAAAACATAGAAAATATGTGTTATGCTTATGCGCGCACCTTATTGCATGGGTATTCTCGATGAAACCAAAGAATATAAGCGTACGCCAGAACGTTTTCGATGCATGCATTGTCGGGACCTTCGAAGAAGTCTATTGCGAAGACGAACAGCTGTTGTTGTACAGCAACAATTAGCCACAGCGAAAAAGTCCGTGCAGTTAGAGCGGAGAAAATTGCTTCGTTTGCGGCAAAAGGTAGTTCAATCATCATTCTATCCTCAAAAAAAGTAATAATGGGTGCAGATTGTAATATGGCAATGTAATATTTCTTAATATAAGAATGTTTTTCTTTATTTGCAGATTGCAATCACGAAAGAAAATGTAGCTCGACTACAAAGGGAGTGTGCGGCAGTGAAGAGTACTGCTTTGGAAAGCGTTATCGCTAGTCTTCCAGAAGCGCAGCAGCAGCTCGTCGTATCGTGTTTCGAGACCTCCAAAGTAAAATGTCGAAACAAACGTAGATACCCCATGGAATGGATCTACGAATGTTTACTGATGAGGATAAAAAACTCATCCCTATATGAGCACATCAGAGACCGAGGAATTCTGCCACTGCCCTGCCGTAAAACATTGAGCCAGTACATTCAGAAAATCAGCTCCTCAACGTACGGGTTTCAGGAGTCGATTTTTGAATGCCTGCGGAGGAAAGGCTCACGGATGGACAAATCTTATAAAAGAGGTATTAGTGATACAAATAACAACACATTATTCTTTGCTTGTACATGATGTTAATTGCACTCCTTCCTCAGTTGTTTATTTGACCAAATGTCTTTAACGTGTGCATAGAATTATCTCATTCGTAAGTACCTATTGAAATGTGAATCACTCCTTGCAAGGGACGCGTGTTGTTGACCGACCTCTTCAGAACACAGGGTTAAAAAGTTGAAAAACAATTAAATTTGTATTATATACTTACGTGCCGGATACTAACCTCTTCCAATGGATAGCAGCTCGTACTTGGTTGCTCTGAAAACGTTCTGGTCAAATTTAACTTGTACGGGTTGTGCCTTTTTCAATTTTCGACTCTTACTTTCCTTGCACGATTTTATACGCTAGCTGCTTAGATTCGTTTCCTTTCATTGCATGCTCTCTTGTACTTGATTTTAACTCGGACTGTAAATAGTATTATTACTTAAATGGTTTTCTTAGTAATAACAAACTTGCTATTATTTCACCAGTATTAATGAACATGGACTGATTAACATGTAGGTGTCCTCTTAATCGACGAAATGAAATTAAGCGAGGCCATTTAATTTAACCGACAAATTCTCAAGTTTGGAGGTTTCGTCGATCTCGGAAAGTACACCCCCAAAGATAAGAAAGGAACAAGAGCAGACCACGCGCTCGTCTTTATGTTCCAACCATTCAAAGGAGCATGGGTCCATGCCTTGGGCTGTTTCCTCAGCAAAGATTCCGTCTCCAGTGCGGTTTTGCATAAATTGATTTTGGAGTGCGTGGTTCTGCTGGGCAATTCGGGATTCCACGTAGATGCCGTGACTACCGACGGAGCTCAATGGAACCGGGGCGTTTGGAATATTTTCGGCATTGATGAAAACAACTTAAGTTGTCCTCATCCCTGCGACGAAAATAAAAGCATGTGGATGCTTTCGGACTTCCCGCATCTTTGGAAATGCTTACGGACCGGTTGCATGAATCGTCGTATCTTTGAGGTAAAAAATAGAATCCAGATAATCGCTGAATTATGAACTGAAAGAACTTTTGAGCCCTTCACGTGGTTTTTAAAATATTTTTCTGCTTTCAGACACCAGATGGGATCGTCAAGATGGAGCACTGGGAAGCACTGTTGCAGTGCGATAATTTTTCAAAGCCCAATTTAAAATTGGCATACAAATTGTCGCCTGCACATCTGAATCCTGTAGGATATCAGAAAATGAATGTGCCACTAGCGTTCGAGGTTCGGTACATTAGATGCATCGTTTGAAGCGTACATGTTCAACTGAAAGCAAAATATTGATTTCTGAAATTGTTCTAGTTGTTCTCGCCGCAAATCCGCGTCGCTATGGAAATTTACGAGAAGACATGCCTATAACTGAAGGACTAAAAACCGACACGAGATTTTTGCGAACGCGCGCATGACCTGATCACGGCGATGATGTCGCGCACGCCTCAAACAGCGCTTCGTCCATCCGAATTCTGTTCGCAAAAAAAGGTACGTCAGTTGGAAATTATCGGATAATATCTTGCAGACAAAGTTGAAAAATAGTTAGGAGTTTCAGCACACTTGGCATTATTGCCAAGGGGGTTAAAAACACAGGGAATAAAAATAAAGATTACAATTTTATTAAATTTGGTGAGCATATTCTTAAGTACTGAATTCGAAGACACAATTTTTCCACATATTTCTTTTTCACATTTCTGAAGGAATTTCACCGTACAGTTCACGTGCATAGGCATAGCGTTTTCATATATTCCGGGCATAACAAATCTGCTTATGTGTTTTAATGCTTATTTATTTTATAACTAAGCAGGCAAAAATAAATTGAAAAAATGTGTTTTCGCACGCGATGTTTACGAACGTCATCGTCACATTTCGTTAATTTCATTAATTTTATTAAAATTTACGCCTAAAAAAAGCCGATGAAAATTAAAAAATTTTAAAAATGCTTGTGACTTACGATCGGACATTATTCCCCCCCCCCCCCTCCCTAGTCGCGACAAGTATTCTTTAATTATTCGATATTTTTTTACATTCCTTTCTATGCCTTCTTCAAGTTGCCATTTCATGTACCGACAGCACGTTCATAGCGTTGTCGGTGTATTGATATCAACATTATCTCAGTGAACAATGGAATACTTGGATTTTCTTATATGCAATATTGCAGTGCTGACCGTACATTATTGTTTGTAAAGAAGGTTAGGGCTTTTCGTTTCCATCGTCATGTTTACTGGAACAACAAATGTACCTGTCCATTTATTGAACTTTTTGGGATTTGTACGGTTTCATGAATACGCCCTTCAAATTTCAAATACTTTAACCATATCGTGGAAAAGACATGAACAATTAGAAATCGTCATTGTTTGTAACTTTTCATAGGATCTCATGTAAAATTCGTGGTCTTCAACATTCAATATTTCGATTGCTGGACGGTGGAACCTTATTCAATTTCTTACACATTACAATTCAGCTCAAAAAAATTCACGTAAAGTTTCACAAAATTGTTTAGAAAAATGTTATCGAATGATTTTGTTTATACTTCAGACCTCCTATTATGACAATGACGCAAGTAAATCCTTCAAGTGGCTTGCTTGAAATAATTTGTTGAAATGATAGAATTAATTTACATTGCTTGCGACGTGATAAAGATTACGATCAATCTTTCTCGTACTGCCAGTGTTGTTTGCTGCCACACTGCCAGTGTGTTATTAATACCAAGTAACATTTTACTGTTTTCAGCTTTTCGCAGGTTCACCTATAAACCTCAAGGATAATTCGGATGATGAACGTTGGATTTACCGTTATCGCAATTCGTTCAATTTCACAGCAATACTTCAATAAATTGTCGTGCCGATAAACTTGTTCTTTTTTTTTGGAGGACCGTTGCACACTATCAGCGAATCTTTCAGGCTGGTAATAATTTCTAGAGAGAGTTGGTGTTACAATAATGCAACTTGTCATTACTCATGATCACGGTGACTTGGACCCTTCATTTCCTTCTTCTCCTTGCACGATGTCAGCTAACTCCGAAATTTTATTTGCAGTCCTTGTACGTGATGGTTCTCAATTTTGTTATGTGCTTGTGAGAACCAAACATTGCTTTGTATTTTGTACGTTTTGTCATGCCTGTTTCTGCAATATTTAGTACATTTTTCCGTGCACCTACTTACATTTATGTTCCATTTTCATTTCTGAAACACTCACCTCTTCACATGATTATAGTGCTTCTTTAAACGCATTGCAATCATTTTCCCATTCATTCCTGCTATAACTAGGCCGTTTCAAGTTTCCTGACGTACTTGAATAAGTGGGAGTCTTCAGTACCGTGGAAAGAGTTGCCCATACCGTCAAGTACCCTTAAGGGCTTGAAAGTGACCCTAGGAGGAACCCTCGAAATCCTAGACGCTTTGCACTCACAGTCTAATTTTGAGTACTTGATGACCGCACGCTTGAACCAAGATGCCTTGGAAGTATGTTGAATTTCTTTACTTTCACTATTATTTTGCTTTTTGTATTATAAGACCCAGTATTTTATCGCATTTGTTGTTCTGCTTACTTTTTTTCTCAATTCAGAAAAGTTGTGTTGCTATTCATTGATATATTTTTCTCTGTTAAACATAATGCAGTGAGATTCATAAAACTACGATTGTTTCAGAGGTTCGTCGGTATGATGTGCAGTGCTGGCGGTAGCAACGACCATCCAGACCCTCAATTCTTCGCCCAACTCTTCCGATTGTTATGCTCTTATTCGTTAGTGAAGCCTCCAAGAGGAAGTAATGTCGAAGGATCGGAGCTGCTGGAAGCATTAATGCAGACCACAGATTCGTTGGCCACTGCATCGACACCCCGTACTGAATGGCTGAAATCCATTGATAGCATGCTGAAACAAGTACGCGTCGAGGAAGTCCCTACGGAAAGTTACCAGCAGGATCATAATTGCGAGGCCATACTGTCGATGGATTTTAGCACGTGGAAAGACAGCACGCACGACCATACTTATGACGTTACCCGTACTAGTGCAGAGGTGCAATGCTACATCGCTGGTTTCGTTGTCCGATCGATGACGAAGAAACTGAAGTGCCACGACTGCATCGCATCTTTGAAGTCCACGGCCAGCCGTCAGCGATCCAGCCCACGCCGCAATCGATCTCTTGGAGAAGTTTGGAGGGTTGATTCGGCCCAATGAGCCCTTGGTCCAACTAACCGAGTTCCTGGAATCAGCTGTATTGGACGTTACCGCCAAGTTTGGTATACACGTCGATACGATCCAAACTATTCTGCGGAGATTTTCGTCAATTCAAAACCTGCCTGTGGTTGGTTGTGCCGATCACTATATGAGTTGCACGCAACAGATCGTTGACTTTTACATAGTCATGAGAGCTTTCTTCATGAGCAACTCGTACAACGCCAACCAAAATGAAAGTCGTGTCAAAACCAAACGGTGTCGGAAAAATGCTAAGCTGCATTAGACGTCGCAATTATTTGAAGGTGAGGTGGAAGGAATTGATGAAGTGGTGATTTTTGGGGAACTAATAAATATGTTGGGAGGTAGAATACAAAAAAGGATTTGTGCATATTTCAGGGAGATTGAGGGAGCGTGGAGTAAAAGGAGTGTGGAATGAGAGACTGAGAGATTATAAGATTTGTTAAACATATATTGTCTGACATTGTATAAGTTTTGTAAAATAACTTTGAAAAAGTTATGCAAATAAAACTCTATTGATTGATTGATAGTAGTGGCATTAGAAAAATTAAAAACGACAACAGTTTTATACTTCAACATGAGCTCTTTTTGCTAGTGTCCTTAATAATTGTGCTAAAAAATGAATGTTATGGAAAACAGCTGTTTGAATAGAAAAAAACCTGATTTTTTGAAACCTTATTTTATTTCAAATCGACTTTTGAAGGGGTTTTCGGCCTGCAGTGACCCTGGAACCCCACTGACCGCTGAAATAAATGTTTGGACATTGATAATATGCGATTTGCAAATGGATGTACCTCCCTAATGTATTGAAAATGGCGCCCAGACTTCACAAATTTTGGTGAAACATTCATCAATTTTTAATTACAAAATGATGCACTTTTTCGGAAAATTTCTTAGGATCACTCGAAAAATAAACTTAAATTTTCCGAAATCATTGTGATCTTTTTTTTTAACTTTGAAAATAGTTCATTTTTTGTAAAATTTACAGAAATGCTCCAAAAATTCGGAAAAAATTGGGCGCATTCTTCAAGTGATTTGAAGAATTCTGTATTCTACATATTTTTTCGTAACAGTGCATTATTTAAAAAAACAAAATTCATGAATGTGTTCAATAATTGGATACTACTGTCACCTTCCAAAAAAATGTTCTTCCAAATAATGCACTATTACGGAAAAATTTTAAGAATAAAAAATGCTTAAAATTACTGAATTAATGCCCCCAAACTTGTTCAGAATTGTTTGATGATTTCTTTCATGTTTACAAAAAAAATGACTATTTTCGTTAAAGTGCACTGAGTTTCGCGGTTAAACTTGTACTTATAAAGATAATTCTGCAATACAGGCTTTGTTACGTTTCTATTGTTACAGGTAATCGTCAACATCACAACAGACATCGGAGCGAGGATGGCGAGAATACAGCGAGCCTCGGTCGCGGGGGCATCTCCGACTAGTCAAGCAACTTCTTAGCCGGGATATAATTTGCAGCGACACGCTACCTCATTATCAGACGGATAAGACGATCGTCCGGTTGCATCGAGAGGTTTGGCCTCGGTGAGGAACCGAAAATCAAGAACACTGCTGGTCAGGACGCCTGGCGAGCCTCAAGATCTAACTGGATGATGATCGAGTGTCGAAATTCCGACATAGACGATGAAGACGGTAAACAGAGAGTTAAACAATCTTGCAGATCGCTCAAGTTGAGTCTTCAATTGCACTAAATTAAATCAAGTATTATAATTCACAGAAGTTTCCAATACCTCGACAATCTTATGGCTCAATGGAAGACAGTACGCGAAATTGATCACTAGCCAGCACCATGACGCAGCTGAGAAATCTTTTCCGAGAGATTGAGGAAACCCGGGACACCAATGTGGACGGTCTTCGTTGTAGGCAGAGCCAGGATTTCGAACAGCCACGTTTTTGGTCAAGAAGTTACCACGGTTTCTTTTTTAGTAATTCGTGTCCCAAGAGCGACTTATACATTGAAACGTTTTGCATAAAATGTAACGATGCAATATTGGTCATGTTGAATTGCCTGATGTTTTTTTTTAAATTTAACCAGACTATCAATTTTCCGTCCATTGTTCATCGTCAATACCGCAAATGTACGTCTGCGAATTTACAAATGGATATCGTTCAAACAAACAGTAATTACAGACACTTATTAATTCTCTCCAATTTATACGACGATGGTTATTATTTTATAAAATTCCAATCTGCTCCGAATGAGCTATTCTTCATTCACCAAAAGGATTTCTTATCGCATAACTTTCAAATGATTTTGTATTTACCTCACTAGTAGGGATAAATATTCTTTTTAACATTACATGTTCGACAAATTGTAGGCAAGTATTAATTAAGTTAAAAGTATGCTGAAAACCGACTTAAAACATGTCTGCGTGACGAATTTTATCAGAGCGATTCAACGTCAATGAAACACTTACTTCAGATTTTCATTACTTTAAAAAACGTTTCATTAAGGTAAAAATAAACGAAAGAAAATAACATTACTTTTATGCCACGTTCACCAAGAATGACTACGACCGTGTTGAAAACGGGTTGTTTCTTTTATATATTTTATTACACATATATCTTTTTTTATCTCATTATAAATATATATACATATATATATATATATATATATATATATATATATATACACAGGGTGCGCCAGAGAAACTTACTTATTTGAAAGGTCAATAAAAACAAAAGTACTTCAATTATTGTTTAAAATTTTTTTTTATTCGAGAATACAATATCCCAATTTTTTTTCATGCAGTCTTGAAAATGACATCGGATAAATGGCGACCCCCATTGCGCATACACTGATGAAGTCGATTTTTGAAATTCGTATCCACTCTTTGCAGCATATCAATCGGTATGTTGGCAATGGCGTCGCGAATGTTGTTCGTGAGGTGTGCTATGGTCCGTGGTCGATCGACATAAACCAGAGATTTTAAATAACCCCATAAAAAGAAATCGCATGGAGTCAAATCTGGAGAGCGTGCCGGCCATTGGAGATCGGGCATCGGGAGAACGGGCAACAAAATCGCGTTCAGTTAATTCTTGCACAACAGCCAATTTATAGGGATGAAATTGAAGGTCTTCATGGAGAATTCGTCGAACAGTGGTGTCAGAAATTCCCATAGCAGCTGCGTGTTTGCGAGCCGAACGCCGGGGAGAACGCACAACTGACTGCCTCACTCTTTCGACATTTTCCGGAGTTCTGATGGTCCGTTGAAGTCCATTTCTGGGTTTAGCGACACTTCCACACTCCCGAAATGAGTTAACCCACGACAGAATCGAATTACGGCCAGGAACGAGTCTGTGAGGAGGAATTTCAAAGCGAGCGCGGAAGGCACGTTGCGTAGCAACAAGTGAGCGACCGTTAGAAAAGAAGCTCTCGACTGCGAAGGCCCGCTGCTCTCTATACCAGAGCATGATGGCAACTGACTGGAGGGAGAAACAAACTTGGGAACTTCCCCCTCCAGATGCGCCCCCTCTCGCCCCTCTACCCGCCCAACTCACCGCGCGGGAATTTTTTCAAATAAGTAAGTTTCTCTGGCGCACCCTGTATATTTGCAGCATACATGTCTTCCTGCATACAGCGAGCAATAATAAATGTTCAATTACAGTGATCAAATGATACCACTTCATCCGTTTTTTATGACGGATGTTTTATTTATTACCACCCCCTTACGTAAAATATTTTTGTTTAATTTACGTAATACATTTTCACAGCCAACAACATTTGTTTCGTAATGATAAAATACCGCATAGTCTAAGTTTCTGACGATCTACATACAGATCAGAAGCTCAATACATTATTATTCATCGTTTTCTTAATTGAGTTTACAATTTACAAATATGTACATAAGCATGAATGTTTTTTACATACAATCCATTACAATTGTACACGAAAATCAAGTTATGAAATATCACCACCTATTCATTTTAATACAACATACATGTAAAAACAATGTTTTTTTCTTTTAATGTTGAATACTGTGGGCTAAAGAATAGATAAGAATTCTACTTTTATTTTTATTTATTTATATACACATATTTAAAAAATATAAATACACTACAATAATGTAATTAATACGAGCAATTTAAACTTAATTAGATAACAATAAAAAAAATTATTTTACATTTGTCGCGTGTTGAACGCAGCTTCCCCCAGTAGAAGATGAACACCTAACCACCTTAGCCACGACATTACTACAAGCATAAAGTAGATTTACAATATTTAAGTTACTGCAATGAATGGAGTTTACATAGACTTGCCAGCTTGTTCGGTTGATTCACCGCTTAATATCATTCATTACAATTAGCTGCATTGATCTCTATAAAGTCAAAATACCCCAACATTACTTGATATGTATCAGCATGTTCAATTCACCACCACGACGCATTGTTGAGAGCAGCCGAAAGGTTAGCAGTACATCTTTGATTTACATGAATATATATATATATATATATATATATATATATATATATATATATATATATATATATATATATATATATATGATTCCGACGAGTTCTACCGCAGCGCCGCCATAAGAAGTATCGATCTCGTGTCCACTCCTTTACTCTAGTCTCCATGAGTAGGGAGATGCACAACCATGGAGACTAGAGGTAAAGGAGCCCGAACGCAGTGTTCGAGAAATGGTCTGAAAAAGCGATGACGGCAACGACTCACACCACCTACCGCGTGGCGGCGCCTCTACTGCGCCGATACCGGAAACGCCGGGAAACGCGGTGATTCGAAAGAGTTTGTCGTACATTTTTTCTATAAAATTGATGAGTTATATTGATATGCTTTTGTTCATAGTTATGAAATGTCAATATATCAGTAATTTGTCGACTTGGAGCCGATCGATACTGCAAATGTTTTATTTTTATTCGGTGACATAAACGATTAAATAACCATAACGCAACCCTGATCCCTCATGCAACCCAACCAAATCCTAATTGCTTATTCGATTTCAAAGAGAATTTTTTTTTAAGGCACGACAAACAAAAATAAAACAATATAGAATTTACATAAAACCTCAAACTAACCAACAATCCAAACCGAATCTAAACTCCATCCGGGGGGAACTGCTTAAATATTTAAAAAAAACTACTTATTCTAGTGATGCAAGTGATAGCTCAATGGTTAGCACTCTGAAGTAACGTGCGCCAGAGCGCCGGATCGCACCCTCGTCGGGGAAGTTTTTTTTCGCAATAAGTATTGCTCATAAACTAAGCGTGGAAATGAAAAAATCAGTTTTATTTTTGCTCCCAAATGTAAATAATTTTTTTTTAAACTGATCGGTAATTATGGACTGCTAATTATAGACGAAAACTCTCGCAAAACAAAAATACTGACGATGAATGAATAATAAACGTTAATTTCGGGACCACCGATATTTTATTTGTTTTTTACACGCCCATAAAATGTTCACAATGCTCAAAAAGCAGATACGAAGGTGGCAGAGATGTGGGATTGAAAAATGTGTACATCTTCCCGATTAGATTGTACATTTACGATGGTTGGTGGTATAATTAATTATTAATTAATCATTTGTTCGTTGATTTGTTTTTCACAAAAATGAAGACGACTTGTATTTCATGGAATTATATATTTTACAAAATATTTCGCGTTGGTGTGGCACAGCCCATACATTGATGTAGCGCAGGACAGGCTGGAGGCTCGTTGGCGGTTCCTTGAACTTTTTATAGCCATCTGACTTTTGCTGGATGCAATAAATTCTCAACCGCGTATATTAACTGTATTTTGACAATGAATTGTTTTTTGTTTTCAATGAATTAATCTACAATATCTGCGTGCGTACATGAAAGGTATCAAAATTCAGAAATTGAACCTAACAAAAAGTGTTTCGCCGATTTCGCGAGCGAGGCTCGAACTTCTTGCGCTGAGCCTCATTATTCTCGTTCGTGTTGCCTGGTTTTTTTCATGCATTAATATTTTTATATAATGGTTGAAATTGAAAATATAAATTGTTTATTAATTTTGTTCATATTTCAACTCGAAATATGCACATTAATCCCTCACTGCAATAGAAATTACGCCGGCTTCAAGCGACCAACGCGAAACTTCACAGCAGTATCTTTGGATCAAGGGCGCTACCGTAACTGAATTTCAAACTAGGAAATATCATCGCTTTTACGTGTCACTTTTTCACCCATTTCGCCAAATGCGTTCGGACTCCTTTACTCTAGTCTCCATGTGCACAACGCTGACCTTTTCGGCAGAGATTAGTAGGGAGATGTACAACGCTCCCCTTTTCGGCACAGATTAGTAGGGAGATGTACAACGCTCCCCGTTTCGGCGTGCCTCGCAAATGGCGCTAAATCGCGGCGGCGAGTTCGGGAATATGATTTTGTGTGCGCAACCTCTGTCGAGATTGCAGATTCCCTTGTAGCCGCGCGATTCATGAGCACCGCTCCAGTCGATATCGCAGTCAGCGTGCACACGAACGGGCAGCTCGGCGGGGGAAAAACCTCTGCCCCTCGCTCACTCGACAGGCGAACGGAGCGAGGTTTTCCGTCCGATCGATCTCGACATATGTGCGGCCGTACTGCGGATTGGAATATGCATTAAATGAATTTCAAAGAGAAAAACATGTATCGAGAAAATTGTTTACTCTCCGTTGGCCGATTATGCGAGAATGCGGGTTAAAAAAATTAACGACGAACCGCGTTAAAAAATAAAACGCCGAAACGACCGTGGAAGGTTCGAAAAGAAATCTTGAGCCTTTGTCGCGGTCGTTGCGGCGTTTTCCTTTCAACAGTAAACATGAATAATCGTGTATCATAAATGTTTTTCTATCCTCAATGAGCGTCATGGCTGAGTTGGCAGCGTGACGGATTGACGATGCTTGCGGTTCGGGTTCGATCCCTGGTTAATCGACTTTTTTTATTCTATTTTTTTTCTTCATTTTATATTCAAAAAATTGTGAACTAACTTTCGCTTTAGCTATTCTTGCCTGTCCAGGCATTATTTATGATATTTAATTCATATATGTTTAATTTAAGAAAAGACATTGGCTACCGGGCAACGAACCCGCGTCGTCTGAACTCAGAGCCCGCACGCTGATATATCAACCGCGAGGCTCTTGTGATTGCAAACCTGCCTTACGTATACACACTTATCCAGCCTTAAAAAAAAATTCGCTGCATACCAATTGCATATTGTTTTTATGACTCCAAAGTATTATTGAAGACAAATGAAAACGATTTTTCCAAATTCTTACGGTGGTATTTTTTTTTATTTCGAGTTTTACTTGCACAGCCTTTTCGGCTTTTTACAAGGCTCCACTTATATGTCCACCGCTCTACACTTGTTCTTTCTCTCCATCATCCCCCCTCCCCATTGCGGCCGCAGCCGACTTCCCCCTCTGTATTATATTCATCATGACATTCCTGCCATGGGTATAGGGAAACTGCGGAAAACCTATACCAATACAGCCGGTCACGAGTTCGCTCCCCAGCCTCGGAGCTAGTCGCGTTTCGTCGAGAAATAGCTCACAGGCTACAGCCATACCCATCCGACACACACACGTACCGGTCCGTGTGCGCGACATCGGTGTACAACTGGAGCTACGTCACGCCTGTGTTTTTATTTCTCGACGAAACTACGAGACGGTGATTCGAACCCGCGACCTCCCGATGTGTTGATTTCAGAGGCAAGCACGCTAACCACTAGACCAACACATCGGTTTATTCTTACAGTGGTATTATCCCTTAAAGAAAATAAATTGATTTTTTGATTGTTGTAAATGTATATCCCCTCTTAAAGACTTTAAGGCGTCTGGCCACCTTGGCCGATTGAAAATGGGCATTTAAAAAAAAATAATAAACTCGAAAGTATGGGCCGGAATATTTTTATTTTTTTACACAACGTCAGAAAGGGCTTTAAGAATAACGTTAATAAATTTCCGTTCAAAATATTAAAAAATAGCGCCGTTATGCACATTGCCGCGGAGGCCCTCCGCACGATACGCGCGGTCGTTGTCCCAGCTGTTACCCGGTCATGTCACATCTGCAAAAAAAAATCAGCTCATCCGTGAGTAGTGTCGCTACAATGTAGCGTAGCCGTTTTTTTCTCGACCATTAAAAAAATTATGGTGAGTCGAAGAAAAAAATTTGTATTTTTCACCGAAATTATGGCTCACCATAATTTTTTTAATGGTCGAAAAAAAACCGCTACGCTACATTGCAGCGACACTACTCACGAAGGAGCTGATTTTTTTTCAGATGTGACATGACCGCGTATCAGCTGGGACAACGACCGCGCGTATCGTGCGGAGGGCCTCCGCGGCAATGTGCATAACGGCGCCATTTTTTAATATTTTGAACGAAAATTTATTAACTTTATTCTTAAAGCCCTTTCTGACGTTATGTAAAAAAATAAAAATATTCCGGCCCATACTTTCGAGTTCATTATTATTTTTTTTTAATATGCCCATTTTTCGATCGGCCAAGGTGGCCAGGCGCCTTTAAAGAATCTCGTACGTGTTAGCGAAAACCGACAGAAAATTATGAAGCAACTCGTCCACTTCTTTGATGTTCGCTATTTCAGCGTTCGCTATTTTGGACCATCGCTCGTTTGCCTATCTGAGATCTATACTTTCGAAGTTTGTATCCTCGATACACATGTCTTTTGCTATAGATGGTATTACCAACATTAGATACTCACGTCTTTCCATTTCGGAGATATGGATGTTCTAGATTGTTAGAATCTGTATTTGTATGACTCAAATTGCAGACAATCTGAATACAAGTTCTCGAATAAATGAACTCTCGAATAAATAAACCTTTGGTGTAATAGTTATTCAATATCGTCATCGGCCGAAGGATAACATTTTTAATAATTTACAGTTCATTACTTTAAGTTTATAATTCTGTCATTTCGAAATCTTTGTCGTTCTATATTTGGCCTTTCAAAGCTTTGATCCCTATCCCAATGTGAAATGTGTTGAAAAAAATGCCGATTGAGAAAGACTCAAAGTTCTCTTCGAGCCTTTTTCAATCGTTTCGGCACTTTTCTTCAACATTTTTTTAAATTAATTTTCTAAGAGGACAAGTAAAAATTCATTTCCGTATTGGGGGAAACATTAATTTTTTTGTCATATTTTTCAATACTGTTTGCCCCAAAATTTGGAACGCCTGCTCGTTTTGAGCAACTTCAACATGCGTCCGGCGGGGCGAACGACTGCGTGTTCGGTCGCGTCGACGATACCCGCGGCATTCTTGCTGCAGCCGCTCCCGTCGCTCGGGCCGCCGTTCTTTCGATGGCCTGCCCTTCTCGCGCCCTTGGGCTCCCTCGGGTGCCGCTTGCCGCTGCGGCTGCTGCTGACGACCTCTTTTCTTTTTGTTGAGGCGCCAAAATTTCTTCTATGTAACTGTAAAAATAAAATAATTAAATGTACAAATAAAATACATTACTCACACAAATTAAGGGATATTTGAAAAATTCTGAATTTTTGGCTGATTTTCAACAAAGAATAACTCAGAGAAAAATGGTCGTACAAAAAATAAAAAAAGGAAATTATAGTTTCAAGTATCTAGTTTTCAGATCTGGACTGTACATTTTTTAGCGTGGGTGGTTTTCTTGTAATCATCCAAAAACCAACGAAATTTTTTTCCAAATTTTTGCTCGTCTACAAAATGGTCTATCGACTTCAAATAATTTTTTTTATCATATGACTATAAAAGTCTTTTAGACAATTTAATCAGCTTTAATTTGACGTCTTAATGAACTCTGTACGATGATTTGGAGCGGAGTAATCGTCGATCAAAGCAAAAAAGTCCATTTTAACTTTGACAATTAATTACTCGATACCTAATGATCGTACAGAAAATCAAAGTAAGGTTTTGGAAACTACAAAACATGCTCTATGACATGCAATTAGGGACTGTTGATAAAACATTTTATTTTCTGTACGATCATTAGTTCTCGAGTAATTGATTGTCAAAGTTAAAATGGACTTTTTTGCTTTGATCGACGATTACTCCGCGCCAAATCATCGTACGGAGCTCCTTAAAAGGTCAAATTAAAGCTGATTAAATTGTCTAAAAGACTTTTATAGTCGTATGATAAAAGAAAATTTTTGAAGTTGACTGACCATTTTAAATACGAGCAAAAATTTGGAAAAAAAATTTCGTTTGTTTTCGGATGATTACAAGAAAACCGCCCATGCTAACAAATTTTACAGTCCAGATCTAAAAACTAGATACTTGAAGCTATAATTTCCTTTTCTATTTATTTTTTGTACGACCATTTTTCTCCGAGTTATCCCTTGTTGAAAATTAGCAAAAAATTTGAAATTTTTTAAATATCCCTTAATTTGTGTGCGTAGTGTATTTTATTTGTACATTTTATTATTTATTTTTTACAGTTACAAAGAAGAAATTTTGCCGTTGCAACAAAAAGAAAAGTGGTCGTCAGCAGCAGCAGCAGCGGCAAGAGGCACCCGAGGGAGCCCAAGGGCGCGAGAAGGGCAGGCCATCGAAAGAACAGCGGCACGAACGAGGGGAGCGGCCGCAGCAAGGACGCCGCGGATATCGTCGACGCGACCGAATCCGCAGTCGTTCACCTCGCCGGACGCATGTTGAAGTTGAAGTTGCTCAAAACGAGCAGGCGTTCCAAATTTTGGTGCAAACAGTGTTGAAAAATATGAGAAAAAAATTAATGTTTCCCCCAATACGTAAATGAGTTTTTACTCTTCCCCTTAGAAAATTAATTTTAAAAATTGTTGAAGAAAAGTGCCGAAACGATCGAGAATGGCTCGAAGAGAACTTTGAGTCTTTCTCGATCGGCATTTTTTCAAAACACATTTCACATTGGATAAGTGTGTTTCGGCATTTTTTATAACACATTTTACATTGGGATGGGGGTCAAAACTTTGAAAGGCCAAATATAGAACGACAAAGATTTCGAAATGACAGAATTATAAACTCAATATAACGAACTGTAAATTATTCGAAATGTTATCCTTCGACCGATGACGAAATTGAATAACTATTGCATCAAAGGATTATTTATTCGAGAGGTCATTTATTCGAAAACGTGTATTCAGATTGTTTGCAGTTTGTGTCATACAAATGCAGATTCAAACAATCTAGAAATCCATATCTCCGAAATGGAAAGACGTGAGTATCTAATATTGGTAATACCATCTATAGGAAAAAGACATATATATCGAGGATACAAACTTCGAAAGTGTAGACCTCAGATAGGCAAACGAGCGATGGTCCAAAATAGCGAACATCAAAGAAGTGGACGAGTTGCCTCATAATAACAGCTGGGACAACGACCGCGCGTAACGTGCGGAGGGCCTCCTCGGCAATGTGCATAACGGCGCCATTTTTTAATATTTTGAATGGAAATTTATTAACGTTATTCTTAAAGCCCTTTCTGACGATAAAAAAATAAAAATATTCCGTCCCATACTTTCGAGTTTAGTATTTTTTTTTAAATATACATATTTTTCAATCGGCCAAGGTGGCCAGACGCCTTAAAGTCTTTAAGAGGGGATATGCATTTACAACGATCAAAAAAATAATTTCTTTTCTTCAAGGGATAACACCACTTTAGAAATTTGGAAAAATCGTTTTCATTTGTCTTCAATAATACTTTGGGGTCATAAAAACAATATGTAATTGGTATGCAGCGATTTTTTTTAAATGTTGGATAAGTGTGTATACGTAAGGCAGGTTTGCAGTCACAAGAGCCTTGCGGTTGATATATCAGCGTGCGGGCTCTGAGTGCAAACGACGCGGGTTCGAACCACGGTAGCCAATGTCTTTTTTTGAATTAAACATATTCGAATTAAATAGCATAAATAATGCCTGGTCAGGCGAGAAAAGCTAAACCGAGAGTAAGTTCGACATTTTTTTAATATAAAATGAAGAAAAAAAATAGATTGAAAAAAGTCGATTAGCCAGGGATCGAACCCGGACCGCAAGCATCGTCAATCCGTCACGCTGCAAACTCAGCCACGACGCTCATTGTGGATAGAAAATCATTTGTGATACACGCTTATTCATAATGCTTACTGTTGAAAAAAAAACGCAGTAACGACCGCGGCAAAGGCTCAAGATTTCTTTTTGAACCTTCCACGGTCGTTTCGGCGTTTTATTTTTCAACGCGATTCGTCGTTAATTTTTTTAACCCGCATTCTCGGCATAATCGGCCAACCGAGAGAAAACAATTTTCTCGATACATGTTTTTCTCTTTGAAATTCATTTAATGCATATTCCAATTCGTAGTACGGCCACACATATGTCGAGCTCGATCGGACGGAAAACCTCGCTCTGCTAGGGATGTTCCGATACCAGTAAATATAAGTAAAGTATCGATACTTTCCTTTCGATACCAAGTACTTATGGTATCGATACATTCTTCCGATACTTGCTTGGTATCGAAACCAAAAGTACTTGTATCGAATTGAGAAGTATTTGTATGCTGGCCGAGGTTTCGAGCGTACGCCACCGGCCGTGGTGGCGCCGTAGTTGGTCAGGCTCTGGCAGCTGTAGCGTCATTGGGTAATTTCAACCAATAGCGCAACTCGATTGGCATCCATTACCAAACGCAATTGGTCGAGGCTTATCGAATGTATAATATTATCGTTGTTATCAGGGACTCTAGTCTCCCTGGTTGTTATATTCGGAGTCGAAATATTGCGATACAAGTGAATACGAAAAAGTACTCTGCTCTTCATTTTCGATATCAAATACTTATAGCATCGATTCATTGTAGCGATACTTATTCGACATCAAAAGAAACATATCTGGTACCGAATCGAATGCGACTAAGGGAACTTCACAATTTCTGAACACCATCCTAGCGAACAAATTACGAGAACGAACAATTTTTCAAACCGCTCAATGTTTACGCCGGGCTGGCAGCGTGGCGAGCGGCGTCGTTTCCATTCTCACAATCAGCTCTCTCTCTCTCTTTTTTATTATTTTTTTTAAATTTAATTAAATTATTTTATTCCTGTTAAATATTTTCATCGATTAATAAAGATGATTCACATAATACTTCTACTTACTGTTTATTAATACATGTGTGGTCCCCAAATATATTTTTCCCATTATCCCATATAGTCCCATACAAAATTGCAAAAAGTATCGATATGAGTAGGTATCGATACTTTGAAGGTACTCATATGAGTAGTATCGAATTTTTTTCTAAGTACTAGTTATGTGAGTAGGTATCGATACCTTGTGGGGATCGGAACATCCCTACGCTCTGTTCGCCTGTCGAGTGAGCGAGGGGCAGAGACTTTCCCCCCACCGAGCTATCCATTCGTGTGCACGCTGACTGCGATATCAACTTGGGCGGTGCGCACGACTCGCGCGGTTACAAGAGAATCTGCAACCTCGACAGAGGCGATACACACAAAATCATATTCCCGAACTAGCCGCCGCGATTTAGCGCCATTTACGAGGCACGCCGAAAAGGGGAGCGTTGTGCATCACCCTACTCTCTGTTTTCGGCGTGCCTCGGAAATGGCGCTAAATCGCGGCGGTGAGTTCGGGAATATGACTTTGTCTGCATCGCCTCTGTCGAAGTTGCAGATTCCCTTGCAGCCGCGCGAGTCGTGAGAACCTCCCAAGTCGATATCGCAGTCAGCCTGCACACGAATTGGTAGATCGGTGGGGGAAAAGTCTCTGCCCCTCGCTCACTCGACAGGCGAACGAAGCGAGGTTTTCCGTCCGAACAAGCTCGACATATGTGTGGCCGTACTGCGGATTGGAATATGCATTAAATGAATTTCAAAGAGAAAAACATGTATCGAGAAAATTGTTTTCTCTCGGTTGGCCGTTTACGACGAGAATGCGGGTTAAAAAAATTACCGACGAACCACGTTAAAAAATAAAACGTCGAAACGACCGTGGAAGGTTCAAAAAGAAATCTTGAGCCTTTGCCGCGGTCGTAGCGGCGTTTTTTTTTCAATAGTAAACATTATGAACAAGCGTGTATCATAAATGTTTTTCTATCCTCAATGAGCGTCGTGGCTGAGTTGGCAGCGTGACGGATTGGCGATGCTTGCGGTCCGGGTTCGAGGCCTGGTTAATCGACTTCTTTTAATCTATTTTTTTTCTTCATTTTATATTCAAAAAAATTCGAACTCACTCTCTCTTTAGCTATTTTCGCCTGTCCAGGCATTATTTATGATATTTAATTCATATATGTTTAATTTAAAAAAAGACATTGGTCACCGGGGATCGAACCCGCGTCGTCTGCAGTCAGAGCCCGTACGCTGATTATCAACTGCGAGGCTCTTGTGACTGCAAACCTGCTTTACGTTTACACACTTATCCAACCTTAAAAAAAAATTCGCTGCATACCAATTGCATATTGTTTTTATGACCCCAAAGTATTATTGAAGACAAATGAAAACGATTTTTCCAAATTGCTAGAGTGGTGTTATCCCTTGAAGATGAGAAATTGATTTTTTGATCGTTGTAAATGTATATCCCCTCTTAAAGACTTTAAGACGGAATGACACCTTATCCCGGTCGGTATGGTAGAACAATTGTAGATTCCCAAAAATCTCTGAAACGGCTCTTCAGATCCCGTCGAAACTTTGCCAAACGACGTCAAATAGATAGACGAATAGCTGTCTGCCCTTCAAGTTTTCTGAATTTGAGAAAAAAAAACTAAATTGGCTTATGATCAGCCAATCTCCATTTTTTTTTCAAATTCAGAAAATTTGAGGGGCTGACAGCTGTTCGCCTAACTATTTGACGTCGTTTCGCAAAGTTTCGACGGGATCTGAGGAGCCGTTGCAGAGATTTTTGGGAATCTATAATTCTTCTACCATACCGACCGCGATAAGGTGTCATTCCCTCTTAGGGCATCTGGCCACCTTGGCCAATCGAAAAATGGGTATATTAAAAAAAAATAATAAACTCGAAAGTATGGGCCGGAATATTTTTATTTTTTTTTACACATCAGAAAGGGCTTTAAAAATAACGTTAATAAATGTCCGTTCAAAATATTTAAAAATGGCGCCGTTATGCACATTGCCGCGGAGGCCCTCCGCACGATATGCGTCGTCGTTGTCCCAGCGGTTACCCGGTCATGTCACATTTGCAAAAAAATCAGCTCATTCGTGAGTAGTGTCGCTACAATGTAGCGTAGCGGCTTTTTTTCTCGACCATTAAAAAAATTATGGTGAGCCGAAGAAAACAAATTGTATTTTTCACCGAAATTTTGGCTCACCATAATTTTTTTAATGGTCGAAAAAAAACCGCTGCGCGACATTGTAGCGACACTACTTACGAATGAGCTGATTTTTTTTTCAGATGTTTCATGGACCGCTGAACAGCTGGGACAATGACAGCGCGTATCGTGCGGAGGGCCTCCGCGGCAATGTGCATAACAGCGCCTTTTAAAAATATTTTGAACGGAGATTTATTAACGTTATTCTTAAAGCCCTTTCTGACGTTATGTAAAAAAAAATATATATATATTCCGGCCCATACTTTCGAGTTCTTTATTATTTTTTTTAATATGCCCACTTTTCGATTGGCCAAGGTGGCCGGACGCCTCTAAAGAATCTCGTACGTGTTAGCGAAAACGGGCAGAAAATTATGAAGCAACTCGTCCACTTATTTGATGTTCGCTATTTCGACGCTCGCTATTTTGGACCATTGCTCGTTTGCCTATCTGAGATCTATACTTTCGAAGTTTGTATCCTCGATATATGTCTTTTTGCTATAGATGGTATTACCAATATTAGATACACACGTCTTTCCATTTCGGAGATATGGATGTTCTAGATTGTTTGAATCTATATTTGTATGACTCAAACTGCAGGCAATCTGAATACACGTTCTCGAATAAATGAGCCATCGAATAAATAATCCTTTGGTGTAATAGTTATTCAATTTCGTCATCGGCCGAAGGATGCAATTTTGAATAATTTATAGTTCATTACGTTGAGTTGATAATTCTGTCATTTCGAAATGTTTGCCGCTCTATATTTGGCTTTTTAAAGTTTTGACCCCCATACCAATGGGAAATGTGTTGAAAAAATGCCGAAACACACTTGTCCAATGTGAAATGTATTTTGAAAAAAATGCCGATCGAGAAGGACTCAAAGTTCTCTTCGAGCTTTGCTCGATCGTTTCGGCAGTTTTCTTCAACAATTTTTTAAATTAATTTTGTAAGGGATAAAGTAAAAACTCATTTCCGTATTGGGGGAAACATTTATTTTTTTGTCGTATTTTCCGATACTGTTTGCACCAAAACTTGGAACGCCCGTTTGTTTTGAGCAACTTCAACATGCGTCCGGCAGGGCGAACGACTGCGTGTTCGGTCGCGTCGACGATACCTGCGGCGTCCTTGCTGCAGCTGCTCACGTCGCTCATGCCGCTGTTCTTTTGATGGCCTGCCCTTCTCGCGCCCTTGGGCTCCCTCGGGTGGCTCTTGCCGCTGCGGCTGCTGCTGACGATCAATTTTCTTTTTGTTGCGGCGCCAAAATTTTTCTTTGTAACTGTAATAAAACAAATAATAAAATGTACAAATAAAATACACTACTCGCAAAAATTAAGCGGTTACCCCCACTTGCGATTTTGAAAAAATCGATTTTTTTATTGCATTTTTTTGAAGTATAAGTATCTGAGAATATGTCCTGAAAATTTCAAGTCGATCCGAAAAAAATTGACTGAGATATGAGCGTTGAAAGAGAAAAATCCGTTGTGTAAACGACCGGAAATTGAAACTTTAAACGCGTTTTTCTAAAAATGGCATTTCTGAAGTCGGTGACCAAGATTACTCGAACCCTAATGAACCGATCTTCTTGAAACTTTGCAGGCTTATTTAATACATAAAAATGTAGTCTTTAATCGTTCGATTTTTTTTTCGAAAAAAATGGCCATTTTATAGCCAAAAAACGGCCGTTTTTTTTCGTTAAAATCGAACCATTAACTTTGACTGTCCGCCATTTTGTGAAAAATGAATATTTTTTTAAAATCCTTCGATTTAAGACTAGTTTATACTTATATTTGACTAAATCCATCCGCATTTTTTTTCAGATGATCCACTTCGCCGCAATGATGGTCACCGCAAACTGTGTAAATAAAAACATTATTTCATTGACGGCCATTTGCCACTACACAATGTAATATTTTTCAATAAAATAATTACTGAAATTTCTTCAAGATGTGCTCTTTAAGATGGTATATTGATCGATTAAAAAAGTTTTGTAGTTTTCTTTTAAAAAATTCATGAAAAAGGCCTTTTTTGTGCTACAAGTGGGGGTAACGCCTTAAGGGATATTTAAAAAAAATCAGAATTTTTGGCTGATTTTCAACAAGGGATAACTCGGAGAAAAATGGTCGTACAGAAAATAAAAGAAGGGAAATTATAGCTTCAAGTATCTAGTTTTCAGATCTGGACCGTAGATTTTTTTAGCGTGGGTGGTTTTCTTGTAATCATCCGAAAACCAACGAAATTTTCTTTCGACATTTTTGCTCGTCTTTGAAAGGGTCTGTCGACTTCAAATATTTTTTTTATCGTACGACTATAAAAGTCTTTCAGACAATTTAATCAGCTTTAATTTGACCCTTTAACGTGCTCCGTACGATGATTTGGCGCGGAGTAACCGTCGATCAAAGCAAAAAAGTCCATTTTAACTTTGACAATCAATTACTCGAGAACTAATGATCGTACAGAAAATAAAAGTAGGGTTTTGGAAACTACAAAACATTCTCTATGACCTGCAATTAGGGGCTGTTGATAAAACATTTTTTTTCGGTGTGATGATGTTGACAGAAAAAAAGTTGAAAATTTGCCAATTTAAGGATATTTGGAAAATTTGGTATAACTTTGGATATAATGCATGAACGAAGGATATCGTTGGTAATATACGTCGGTATTTAACCTCGAAGTGTCCCCAAAAAACCCTTACGTTGCAAAGCGCTACGATTATTTTTTCTTAGTGCCCCGAAGGTTCAAATTTCTCGGTTCTGTCAAAAATCACCGTAACATGCAATTTTTCGATTTTTATTTATTTTTTCATCGTCAAAATGTTTTTAGCAATAATGCGTAATTTATTTATTCAAAGACATCAATTACCAAGAAAAATTTCAAAAAAAATTTCAAAAAAACTCAAATTAAAAAAAATTCAAATTTTTAGGGTATTTTTTTTAAAAAACTGTTTTTAGTGTTTTTTAAGAAAGTGTACTTCATAGATTGAAGCTGCAAAAAATTGAAAGTTCGATATTTGTGTGAAGAAAATCATTCGACAGTCGGGGGTAAATCACCAATAAAGATGGTTGAGACTGGTGAAAAAAATGGACCAAATTTTTTTTTTACACGAGGCGATCATCGTTAGCGCGTGAAAAAAAATGATTTTTCTTTATTTAAAAAAAAATTAATTTCAACATTTTTTTTCACGTGTTAACGATAATCTCCTCTTGTCAAAAAAAAATTGGTCGTTTTTTTTACCAGTCTAACCACCTTTGTTGTTGATATATCCCCGTACTGTCGACTGATTCTCTTCACACAAATCTTCAACTTTTAATTTTTTGCAGCTCCAATCGTTGAAATACGCTTTTTAATAAATACAAAAAACAGTTTTTTTTCAAAACTATCCTAAAAATATTGATTTTTTTCATTTGAATTTTTTTTTCGTTTTCTATTTCTTGGAAATTGTTGTCTTTGAATGATAAATTACGCATTATTGCTAAAAAAAATTTGAAGGTGAAAAAATGAATAAAAATCGAAAAATTGCTTGTTACGGTGATTTTTGACAGAAACGAAAAATTTAATCCTTCGGGGCACTAAGAAAAAAAAGTCGCAGCGCTTTGCAAGTTTCAGGGTTTTTTGGGGACACTTCGAGGTTAGAACATTACCGACGATATGGACTTCCGTTTCCGGAGTGAGTGGGGACGGACGCGCGAGAGAGTGAGTGATAGAGAAGGTTGTGAAAAGGAGGGAAAAGGTGCAGGAAAATACGGGAAAGTGCGAAGGAAGGAGGGGACGAAGGTAGGTGGCGAAGAGAACGAAAGAAAAGTGTCGGGGAACAAGGAACAGAAAGGAACAGAAGGTTCTAGGCGGGTGGAAAAGGAGGTTAGGAAGCAGGGCAAAGGGGACGGTGTGGTGGAGGAGAAAGGGGAGGAGGAAAGTGGCCGGTGAGGAGACAGGACAGTGGCGACGCGCGACGCGAAGGCGACGCGGGACGCGAAGGCGGCGCGAGAAGGTGGGAAAGAGCGGGACAGGGAGGTAAAGAAGAGAGCAAGGTGGGTAAGATAGGGAAGGTAAGGAAGGGATTAGGAGAGCGGAAAGAAGCGAGTAAAAGAGCAGAAGCATGGTGGATAGGGAGGAAGGGGAGAGGTACAGGGAGGGGAAAGGAGAGGAGGAGAACGGGGGTGGAAGAAAAGAGGGAAAAGAGGGGGAGGAGATGATGAGGAGGAAAGGTAGGAAGACGAATGTTGAGAGGCTGATGAGGGAAAAGTGCGGAAGTACAGCGGACATCAGTGAGTTGTGGAAAAGGAAGAGAGAGCGGGTGGAGGGGGGAGCGATGGAGGAGAGCGAGGCGTTCCAAAAGAGCAGGAAGGTGCAGAGGTCGCCGCAGGGAGGGGGGGTGGAGGACGAGAGCCTGAGGGAAATGATGAAAGTGATGAGAGAGGAGGCAAGAAGGGATATGGGGGAAGTGAAGGAACAGGGAAGGAAAGTGAAAGAGGAGCTGGGAAAGATGAGGGAGGAGATGAGGCGGGCGGAGGAGAGATGGAGGGTGGAGAGAGAGGAGATGGCGGGGAGAGTGGAGGAGATGGAAAAAAGACTGGAAAAGGTAGAAAGGCAGGAGCAGAAGATAGAGGAAATAAGGGTACGGATGGAGAATATAGAGACAGAGGGGGGGAGGAAGGGAGAGGAGAGCAGAAAACGAGAGGAGGGTGGTGGTGGGCAGGTAGGGAGGAGGGTAAGAAAGGAGAAGAAACTGCATAATAAGGGGAATAAGGAGGGAGGGACCGGTGAGGGGGGCAGTAGAAAGATTGCTAGAGCAAATCGGAGTACAGGGGGCGATAGAGAGCGTGAGAGAGATAGGGAAGAGGACAGAGCAAGGAGGAGAGATGATGGTGATGGTAAGGATGGAAAAAGTAGAAGGGAAGAGAGAAATTATGGAAAAGAAAAAAGAATTAAGGGGGAGGAAAGAGAAGATAGAGGACGACCTCACGTGGAAAGAGAGGAGGATGCAATGGAGGCTGAAAAGACTGGGGGAGGAGGAGGAGGAGAGAGGAAAGAGAGTGAGGGTAACGCACGGAAAGATAACGGTGGATGGAGTCACATGGTTTTGGGATGAGGAGGAGGAAAAGTTGAGGGACTGGAGGGGAAGGGAAAGGGGGCAGGAGAAGGAAGAGGGAGAGAAGCAGGAAGAAAGGGGAAGAAGGGGGGAGGAAGGGAGGGGAAAAAACTGAGAAAAAGGGCTGTGAGGGGGGAGGGGAGAGGGAGAAACAAGGAGGGGAAGGAAAAGAGCTGGTCAGTGACATTCTGGAACGTAGCGGGACTGACAAACAAGGACAGGGAGTTCTGGAAGGAGATAGAAAAGTGGGACGTGATAGCGTGGGTGGAGACGTGGATAGAGGAGAAGGGATGGGAAAGGGTAAGACAGAGGCTACCGAAGGGGTACGTATGGTATAAGCAGTGGGCCAAGAAAAGGAATAGGAAGGGGAGAGCAATAGGGGGGATGATAATGGGGGTAAGAGAGGAAATGAAACCGGTAAGAAGGAGGGAGGGAAGGGAGGAAGAGGGAGTAATGAGTGTGAAGGTGGAATCGGGGGTGGAGGCATGGACCATAACGGCGGTGTACGTAAATGGAGATATGGAGGAAAAGATAAGGCAATTGAAAGGATATATGGAGGAGAGAGGGGGGGAAGGGAGGAGGTTGGTGGGGGGGGGGACTTTAACGCGAGGACGGGGAGAAAGGCGGGAGAGTGGAGAGGGGAGCAGGAGGAGGAACAGGAGGGAAGAAGATCAAGAGACGAGAGGATAAACGCGGAAGGAAGGAAATTGGTGAACTTGGTGGAGGAGATGGGATGGGAGATTTTTAACGGGAACATAGAGGGCGACGAAGAGGGGGAGTTCACGTATACAGGGGGGAGGGGGGCGACGGTAATCGACTACGTCATGGGGGATAGAAGAGCAAAGGAAGGAGTGGAGAGTATGAGGGTAGGAGACAGGGTAGAGTCGGACCATCACCCGCTGATAGTGAAGATAAGGAGGGGAGGAAAGGAGAGAGGGAAGGGGAAGGAGAAGGGGAGAACAGCGGGAAAAGGAAGATGGACGGAAAGGAGAAAGGAGGAATTTGCAAGGGCAATGGAAGCATTGGAGGTAGAGGAAGAGGAGGGGCAAGCAAGGGTAAGGGAGATGTTGGGAAAGGTGAGGGGAGTGATGAAGGAGAATAAGGGGAAAGGGTATGATGAGGGGGGAAGAGTGAAGGAAGGGTGGTGGGATGAGGAATGTAGGGAAAGGAAAGAGGGGGTGAGAAGGGAGTTAAGGAGGTGGAGGAGGGGGGAGGACGGAGAGGGAAAAGAAGAGAGCTACAGAGAAAGGAAGAGAGAATATAAGGAATTATGCGAGAAAAAGAAGGAGGAGGAGAGGGAGAGATGGATAAGGGAGGTGGCAGAGGCTAAAACAGAAAACAAGGTATGGGAGATAGTGAATAAGGGCAGGAAGGTAAGAAAGAGTGTGAATGAGGAAATCGGGGAGGAGGAATGGAGGAACTACTTTATGAGGCTGTTGGGGGGGGAAGAGAGAAGAGGGAGGAGAGAGGAGGGGGAGGGAAGAAGGGCAGATGAAGAGGAGGAAATAACGGAAGAAGAGGTCAGGAAAGCGGTGGAAAGGAGCAAGGAAGGGAAGGCAATGGGAGGGGATGAAATACCAAACGAAGCATGGAAGTGGGGGGGAAGGAAGGCGCAAGAGTGGGCGGGGGAGGTGTGCAGGAGGACATGGAGAGGAGAGGGATGGCCGGAGGAATGGAAGGAGGGGTTGATAGTGCCGATTGTCAAGAAAGGAGAGGGGAAGAGCGTGGAGGAGTATAGGGGGGTGACCCTGATGCCCTCCCTATACAAACTGTACGCGGGGATTTTAACGAAGAGGCTGGAGGAGGAGGTAGAAACGGGGAGGAAAGTGCCGCACAACCATACGGGCTTTAGGAAGGGGATGGGGACGGTGGACAATATATATGTGTTGAATTACGTGATCGGGCGACAGATAGAGAGGAGAAAGGGGAAGTTAGTGGCAATGTTTGTGGATTTGAAGGCGGCATTTGACTCGGTGGACAGGAAGGTACTGTGGGAGGCGTTGAGGAAAAGAGGGATAAGGAAGGGTTTGAGAGACAGGATAGAGGAAATGTATGGGGAAACGAAGAGCAGGGTAAGGATAGGGGGGGAAGTGGGGGAGAGCTTCTGGACGGAGAGGGGAGTGAGACAAGGGTGCCCGTTAAGCCCGTTGCTCTTCAACATCCTGACGGCGGACCTGGAAGAGGAATTAGGTAAGGGGGAGTGGGGGGGCGTGAAAGTGGGGGGGGAAAAAATATACTCCTTGGCGTACGCGGACGATATAGTGGTGTTGGCAGAAAGGGAGGAGGAGATGGAGAACCTGATTAAGAGGATGGAAAGATATTTTGAGGGGAAAAAGTTGGAGGTGAATGTGGGGAAGACAAAGATAATGAGGTTTAGGAAAGGAGGTGGGCGCTTTAAGAAGATGGAATGGAAATGGAAGGGGGAAGGGATGGAAGAGGTGAGGGAATTTAAATACTTGGGGTTTGTCTTCCAAAGGAACGGGGGACAGGAAGCACAGGTGAGGGATAGGGTGAGGAAAGCAGGGGGGGTGATGAAGCAGGCTTGGGGCATAGGGAAAAGGCTGTTTGGGAAGGATGTGATAAGAAGGTGGTGGCTGTTCGACACGCTAGTGTGGACAGTGATGGGGTATGGGGCGGAGGTGTAGGGCTGGGAGGAGAGGGAGAAAATGGAGGGAATGCAGGAGAGGTATTTGAGATGGACATTGGGACTGGACTGGAGGACGCCGGGGTACATGGTGAGAGAAGAGACGAAGAGGGTAAAGATAAGGACAAGGGCAGGTAGGAGGGCATGGAATTTTGAGGAGAAGCTGAGGAAGGGGGAGGGGAGCGAACTGGCGAGGAGGTGCTGGGAGGAGATAGGGGAGAGAGAGCGAAGAGGGGCAAGAGAGAGGGGAAAATGGGAAAGGGGAAGGACAGATTTTAGGAGAGGGGGGGAGCAGAGGGAGGGATACGTGCAGGACGAGGGAGAGGGGGGATACGAAAGGAAGGAAAGGGAGGATAGAAGGGAACAGGAAAGGGAGAGGGGAGAGAAAATAGCGGAATCTAGGTATAACAGATGGTATAGGGAGGTGAGAGTGGAGGGGTTACCAGGATACCTAAAGGCGGGGTGGGAAGAGAGAAGGTACGGAAGAGTAGCCAGGTTCAGGATGGGAAATGAGATAAGGGAAGGGAGGTACTGGGAGACGGAAGAGGAACGGGCGTGTAGGTGCTGTGGGGAAGAGATGGAATCGTGGGAGCACGTGCTGGATAGGTGTGGAGGAGGAGAGGGGGTAGAAAGAGGAATAGGGGAAAGGATAAAGGAAATACTGGACGAAAAGGGAACGGGAGAGGACTGGATGAGGGCCCTGGAGGAAAAAAGGAAAAGAAGAGAAGAGGAGAGGAGGGCGGGAGAGGAGGATATGGATAGGGAATGGAATGAAAGAGGAATGGAATGAAAGGAGGAAACGGAAGTCGGGGAGAGGAGGAGGGGGAGAGAGTCGGCAAGGTGGGAGGAGGAGTTGGAGCGTGGGGAAGGAGAGAGGGGAGAGGCGAGCGTGGCGAGGGGCGAGCGAGGGGGAGGCGGCGGTGGTTTTAGGGATAAAGAGAAGGCGTAGCATGTAAGAGCCCGGCGGTCTTTGTTAGTTTAAGTTAAGTTAAGTGTAGGATAAGAGCGGTAAACATTGTAAAAATGGAAGTGTAAAGGGACGAGAAATGGAAGGTCTTTGTAACCCTGCGGGGATCAAATAAAACACATACATACATACATACATTACCGACGATATTTCTCGTTCATGTATTATATCCAAAGTTATACCAAATTGTCCAAATATCCTTAAATTGGCAAATTTTCAACTTTATTTCAGTCAACATCATCACTCCGAAAAAGATGTTTTATCACCAGCTTCTAATTGCATGGCATAGAGAATGTTTTGTAGTTTCCAAAACTCTACTTTTATCTTCTGTACGATCATTAGTTCTCGAGTAATTGATTGTCAAAGTTAAAATTGACTTTTTTGGTTTGATCGACGATTACTCCGCGCCAAATCATCGTACGGAGCTCGTTAAAAGGTCAAAGTAAAGCTGATTAAATTGTCTAAAAGACTTTTATAGTCGTATGATAAGAAAAAAACTTTTAAGTCGACTGACCATATTAAAGACGAACAAAATTTCAAAAAAAAAATTCGTTGGTTCTCGTTTGATTACAAGAAAACCGCCCACGCCAACAAATTTTACAGTCCAGATCTGAAAACTAGATACTTGAAGCTGTAATTCCCTTTTTGTATTCTCTGAACGACCATTTTTCTCCGTGAATCCCTTGTTATCAGCCAAAAATTTGGAATTTTTTAAATATCCCTTAATTTGTGTAAGTAGTGTATTTTATTTGTCCATTTTATTATTTATTTTTTACAGTTACAAAGAAGAAATTTTGGCGCCACAACAAAAAGAAAAGTCGTCGTGAGCAGCAGCCGCAGCGGCAAGAGGCACCCGAGGACACCCTAAGGGCGCGAGAAGGGTAGGCCATCGAAAGAACAGCGGCAAAAGCGAGGGGAGCGGCCGCAGCAAGGACGCTGCGAGTATCGTCGACGCGACCGAACCCGCAGTCGTTCGCCCCACCGGACGCATGTTGAAGTTGCTCAAAACGCGCGGGCGTTCCAAATTTTGGTGCAAACAGGATTGAAAAATATGACAAAAAAATTAATGTTTCCCCCAATACGTAAATGGGTTTTGACTTTTCCCTTAGAAAATTAATTAAAAAAATTGTTGAAGAAAAGTGCCGAGATGATCGAGAAAGGCTCGAAGAGAACTTTGAGTCGTTCTCGATCGGCATTTTTTTAAAACACATTTCACATTGGGATACGCACGATACGCGCGGTCGTTGTCCCAGCTGTTACCCGGTCATGTCACATGTGAAAAAAAATCAGCTCATTCGTGAGTAGTGTCGCTACAATGTAACATAGCGGTTTTTTTCGATCATTAAAAAAATTATAGTGAGCTATAATTTCGGTGAAAAATACAATTTTTTTTCTTCCGCTGACCATAATTTTTTTAATAGTCGATAAAAACCGCTGCGCTACATTGTAGCGACACTACTCACGAATGAGCTGATTTTTTTTGCAGATGTGACATGACCGGGTGACAGTGTTACATCCTAGCGAATGTGCCTTCTCTCGGTTATTCCCAATATCCTCATTTGCCGTTATAAGCTTATTATTAAATGTATAAGTCTAGTAATAAGACGAATAATCGCGTAAAAAGGAACGTGCGTACGTTTCGCACGCATATTCAACCCACAGCGATATACGCACGATAGCAGTACCACCAGTTATCGACTCTTCCTATGCCATTGGCCGTCAACAAGAACAAGATCTCAGGCGCATATTCCAAGAAGAGCTGTCGAACGAAAAACCAACCATCAGCTCGATCAACAGACTCCAAAAATCCTACGCCGGCCCAACCGCATGAGAACCAAGAAAGCCTCGACCCTAAATTATTTAAACATAACATAAACTAGACGGCTCCGACGAACTTATAACTCCGACTACTAATAAGACATCCGGTCTCGTAGCGTAGTCCGATATATAAACCTCTCGATATGAGAAGTCACCATAGCTATAAATTCACATAACACAAACCATGCGAAGGCTTAGGTCTCCGATATCGAACTCTATATCCCATGCGCTTTTTCGCCGAAACACGAGACAAAGGTCTCCTTCTCTTCATACGCATATTAGTCAGAACCGATGCCCTGAAATAAGGCCACGCACGTGCCTAACGAATCTGTAAAGTATTCGCACACCGTACCGCGACCAATCACGCTAATCAACCGATATCTTCACGACAAACGGTATCAAGAAAGACTTCCTTCCTGAAGTCAGTCTCCCGTCAACCACCATCACATCAAGTTCTTCTATCGAGTCTCAATCCCAGTCTCCCGTCAAATACCATCGACTCAAGTTCTTCTATCAAGTCTCAATCCCAGTCTCCCGACATTCTTCATCAAATTCAGAATTTAGTCTTCCGTCAACCAATATTTCCGTCAACCGAATCACTCCTTATATCAAGACTTAACCCAGTAGCCTAACGAATATCTCCGATTATCCTTCATACGAACTGTCTTCCTTTTCCGAGTCACAAAAGTTTTATTTTACACTTGTATAATTTCTATCATCGGTCCGTGAATATCAATCCCAATTCATCGACCTTGCGCGCAGTTTATATTTCTATCTACGCGTAGTGTCCGTCGTAGTAAATACGTCGAGTATACACACGTCCAGCGTAAAATCCTGCGAGCGTCTTACCAGCAATTGTACCAGCGAGCCCACCAGGCCAAGAGCGAAGGCCCTTGTAACGCGAGCGACAGCAAACATCCACGGAAGCGAGCGAGCGACCGACCGAGCGTCAAACACAACCAATGTAAGCTAACCATACCTTTTTCTTTTCTTTATCATTCATCGTAGGCCAGACCGCTTTAACCCGTCTAGTAATCTTACAATAAATAACATGTTGTCAATCATACACCAATTCTGTCGAATTATTCCTCAATATCGAAATATCGCGTCAATTCCTTAATTCTATTCCTCCCCACGCACTACCCCTTTTTACCCTCATCCCGTGCTATTGCACTAGGCGTAGGCAACAAAGAGAGAAACGAAAATGTTATGCTCTCATCCCTTCCGGATGTGACATATTAATTTTTGGGGGCTCAACCGGGATATTAAAAAGGGAATGTGCTAATAAATCCAACGTCCATAAGGGATTCGGAAATTGATATATCGGATTTGTTACCTGGTTTGGAAGCTCCTAAGCGATCGATCAAAAAAATTACAAAAAATCTCAAAAATCGAAAACAAACCCATAAAAACAATGACGACGTTAGGAACAAACCAGTTAATATCTCTAAGTGACGCCATAATCTTTGTCCCCGAATTCGACGGACGAAATATCCCTTTATCAGAATTCATAACTGGGTGCGAGGATGCAAAAGATATGCTCCCTCCCGAAGCCGAAAAATATTTAGCAAAATTAATAAGAACCAAGTTGAAAAATCAAGCTAGAGAAGCAATCCACGGGGTGAAATTCGAAACGATAGAAGAACTAAACAAATTCCTAAAAAAAATATATACACCAAGTAAATCCGTAATGCAATTATTGGGAGAACTCGATAATATCTTTCAAACGGCCAGCGACAGTGTTATAGATTTTACCGCAAAAATCAGGAAAAAGGTGAGGGAAATAATCGAGGCGCGAAACGTATCAAATGATGGGGCGGACGACCCCGTATTCAGAATAACAATAGACGACTACTTCCTGACGTGTTTTAAACGTGGGTTAAAGGGGGAAATCGAACAACGACTCCCTCCGTGTGCTAACATCGATGTCGCAATCGACCATGCTATACAAATTGAACATGAAATCGCATTGCGAAAACAGTTGCACTCGCCCTCCATTAAACACGTTCCGATCAAGCCAGTCAAGATCTGTAATATTTGCAAAAAGAATAATCATCCGACCAAAGCTTGCCGATTCGCAATTCTGACATGCCAAATTTGCAAAGGTCAAGGTCACAGTGCCATCGAGTGCAGAAAAAAACCAAACGAGCAAGGCTCGGTTCTTTATGCACAAAGAAATGCAAAATATGCATTTCTTGAATATTTTCTGCCAAATATGCAAGAAAATCGGTCACACCGCAGACAGGTGTTCCGATCAGAATTCCCGCGCCAAGACCTGTCAATTGTGTAAAAACTTAGGGCACACAGCCGATAAATGTCCTTCGCAAGGCATGGCCGTTCGAACGAACAAACGAACACGACGAGATAGTAGAAATCTCTGCGCGTTCGAAACCTCTTTCCACATGAGAGTCGAAAACCGCACGTTAAAGGAAGGGTATATCCCGCCTTTAAAAATCCGTAAGGATGTTTACGCCGGCGGCTGCCTGGTAAAAAACATCGACGGAAAGGCCCATTTGGAGGATCCCAATCCAACAAATGACGCCTTACGACCGATCGTGCCGGTCATAAAACTACAGGAATTCGACATCGTGGAAAACCAAACCAAACAAAAAATAAAATCAGATCGCAGGACAATCTGCGATTCTAATCCAGTTCCTCATGATTCCAATCCCAATTCGGACGTAGATTGCACGACAACTACGCCGGTCCAGAGCCCAATAGTGGCCAATAAAAGCAATGAAAAAATCGACAAAAATGTCGAAATAAAACTCTGTCAACGCTCCAATGAGAGCGATGATGAAGAAAAACCAACCGAAAACAAAAACAAAACAAAAAGCAAAACAAACTCAGATTGCACGACAATCTGCGTTTCCAATCCAGTTCCTCGCGATGCTAACCCAATTTCTCGCGATCATTCTAATTCAAAATCAGATTGCATGTCAATCTCAAATTCTGGGCAAATTCCTCGTGATCCTTCTATTTCAATCGTAGATTACATGACAACTACGATAATCCAGAGCCCGAAAGTGGCCAATCTAAAAACTTCGGCAAAAAACGTCGAAGCAAAACCTTGCTTTCACTCCGAAGAGAGTGACGAGCAAGCAAAACCAAAAAAAAATATTCAGTAGCGAGGAAGAATCAAAAACAAAAACAATCGAAAAAGAAAAAATTGAACAAAAACCAAAATCAGATTGCATGACAATCTTAAATTCCAGTCCAATTCCTCGTGATCCTTCGATTCCAATCGTAGATTCCATGACAACTACGCTAATCGAGAGCCCGAAAGTGGCCACTCAAAAAACTTCTGCAAAAAATGTCAAAACAAAACCTTGCCATCACTCCGACGAGAGCGACGAGCTAGGAAAATCAAATAAAAAATTCAGTAGCGAGGAAAAATCAAAAACCAAAACAAACGAAAAAATTAAATCAAAACCAAATCAAAATCGAAACGAGAAACAAAAAGCAAAAACAAATAAAACCCAAACCGAAAAAGAAAAATCCAAAACAATTCAAAATCCAAACAAAAAAGAAAAACCCAAAATAAAACAAAACCAAAACGGAAAAGAAAAATCCAAAACAATTCAACATCAAAACGATAAAAGGGGCCTACAAATGAAACAAAATTCGAATCAAACTTCAATCACAAAAGCAAATTCGCGAACGAACGTAAATTCTATCGTCACCTCCAAGTCAACATCGCATATAATCGAAAATTCGAAAATCGCGTTACAACATTTGGCGCACAAATTAGACCAGACTAGCGATAGCAATGACGAAAACAAAAATCTAACGACCTTTTCTGTTCGAGCAGATGTCCACCCCGGCCCGCGTGAGAAAAATCTAAACATCGTCATTCGCTCTCAAGTGAGGAGCCCTATAGAACAAGTACACGAATCATGTGGCGACTACGCTACTGTCAAGGTTGACGCGCCGGCATTCGAACGCATAGACGCGCACTCCCAAACTGGACACTTTACGCGTCGAACTCGTAAACTCATAAATTACGCAGAGAGTAGAGACGGCGAGACGAAGACCGAGATAGTAAGACCCATACGCACTAGTCGACCCGCGGAGGGTATTGCCCCGAAATCAGTTGAGGGCCCTGACAAGCGCAAAGCACTTCCGATCCCTCGCTCCAAAAACGTCACCAATCCTAATTCCGATAATTCGACAAATTCAGATTCCAACTCTTTCGATTCACAACCCTCCGAAGACAAAGATCCTCCAGCGGAGGAAAGAAAAATAACAGATTTCCAAATCGCAAATTTCATCAACACCAAAGAGTTGTTCCATTTTCGAAACCATAATCCGGTTTATTTCGCCAACTCAACGGGTAAGCCGTATGACCCAGGAGGACACAAGGGTATCCCAAAAACCGACTTCAATCCTGATTAATAAATAATCATAATAATTAACCTGTTTCCAGATGGCTGTTATCAATCTACTCTGTAACGTTTAACGGTATCACCTTTTCAATCGTAACCAGAGAATCAGATCAAGTTTTGAATTGCAATGGCCTCTGTAAAGAACATTCAAACTTGTTTATATCCAAAACTGGCCGAACTAACTGTTTCACAATTCGATAAAAAAATTCCAGCCGCGAACATAGATATAATCGCTTACGTCAATTCGAAATTCATATGCGCAGTTATTATATTAAAATAGAAAATCATTATATTACGATATTCCTACGCAACGGCGGAAAAATACCGCCGAATGCTCCAAAATAATTTGTTATCAGCGATCCAAACTGTGTTCCAGCGATCCAAACTTGTTATCAGCGATCCAAATTGTGTTCAATCTAGCAAAGAAACCGACGTATATGGCAGTACTTTCCGGCGAAAGAGTACACCTTATTTAATGTATAAGAATTCAAGAAAATCTGATCAGGTTAAAAGAATATTACGATCAACCTCCTGTCACTCGTGGGAACGAAAAATATCTCCTCACTCCTCGAACTCACATATAACCAACTATCAAAATAGAAACTCAAAACAACCTGCAATTCCTTATTTCCTCCATATTACCCTTTTGGAGACACTTGGTACAAGTTCATGCCTGTTCCTGTCGAAGCCACACTACTAGTAATCACGAAATCGACGAAGAAGTCTACTCGAGGATACACCAACCCAGGATCACCAGCATCATATGAGATCAATTCCACAGAAGATATCGACAACGAACGAGAACACGTAATGTTTCCCGTAAAGAAACCCGATGTCGTAAACAACATGACACGGGGCACAGTGCTCAAAACAATGTCAATCCGGAGGACAAGTTGTTAAATCTCCTGGATAACAACAATCTATAGCACCAAGCGGACTCCATCTGGAATCGCACGTGGAAAAAAAATCCACTCAATTCGGTACAGCAAGCGCTGGTTTCACCCGAACATCACTCATCGTGCGAGCGATCAAAGTCCTCGTAGATACGGTGATCCATGCATACAGCCTACACCCTGTGGACGGCTGGTCACGTTATCTCGTCGGTGCAGTATGGGATTCGGTTACGTACCTCCTGCATGGGATGCACCTGGCTAAACAACTCAAGAAGAAAACGTCGACGAATGCAGTGCCTGGTCAAGAACTTCATCAACTCGTGTCGGCCCCTCCAGCTGAACCAGAGGGCCAATATCAACACTGCAACACAGGATATGTACTCTGCCCTCTCTGATCATCCAGAAAACAACCAATCCTCCAAACCTCGTTCCTTCTCTTTAATTCGCACGAGGAGATTTAACATAATTCTGATCATGCTAATAATTATTTTTTTTTACCATCGTTCTTTTAACCTCATCAAGTAAGAGATAGGGTAAAATAAGTGAATAAGCATCTATTCATGAGCAAAACCAAAAAGGAGGAAACTCGTACACAATTTTTTTAGCGCAAAATGAAAAATGATATTCATAATTATAAAAAAAGAAACGGAGAACAAAGAAAAATTTCCCGATACAAAGATCTAGATATACAATAACCAAACATATTCTCATACAAAAATCTATATATATAATAATAAGACACACATACTTTCCATTTTCTATAGTCTATAAACTACTCTAATCTAAAAATTGTACCTACCGACACCCCAACCGTTCAAGAATAGGCTGATGACGATATTGAGATAACCTGTGGACCATTCATAATAATTGAGCGGGACGCTCAATCTTAAACTGGGGAGGTGTTACATCCTAGCGAATGTGCCTTCTCTCGGTTATTCCCAATATCCTCATTTACCGTTATAAGCTTATTATTAAATGTATAAGTCTAGTAATAAGACGAATAATCGCGTAAAAAGGAACGTGCGTACGTTTCGCACGCATATTCAACCCACAGCGATATACGCACGATAGCAGCACCGCCAGTTATCGACTCTTCCTATGCCATTGGCCGTCAACAAGAACAAGATCTCAGGCGCATATTCCAAGAAGAGCTGTCGAACGAAAAACCAACCATCAGCTCGATCAACAGACTCCAAAAATCCTACGTCGGCCCAACCGCATGAGAACCAAGAAAGCCTCGACCCTAAATTATTTAAACATAACATAAACTAGACGGCTCCGACGAACTTATAACTCCGACTACTAATAAGACATCCGGTCTCGTAGCGTAGTCCGATATATAAACCTCTCGATATGAGAAGTCACCATAGCTATAAATTCACATAACACAAACCATGCGAAGGCTTAGGTCTCCGATATCGAACTCTATATCCCATGCGCTTTTTCGCCGAAACACGAGACAAAGGTCTCCTTCTCTTCATACGCATATTAGTCAGAACCGATGCCCTGAAATAAGGCCACGCACGTGCCTAACGAATCTGTAAAGTATTCGCACCGTACCGCGACCAATCACGCTAATCAACCGATATCTTCACGACCAATGGTCCAATCACTAAAGAACTAGATGACCAAGACCACACTCTCCCTAAGGTTTCTTCTCCCACTACTGAACCTCTCCTAATTTTCATATCCAGAAAGACTTCCTTCCTGAAGTCAGTCTCCCGTCAACCACCATCACATCAAGTTCTTCTATCGAGTCTCAATCCCAGTCTCCCGTCAAATACCATCGACTCAAGTTCTTCTATCAAGTCTCAATCCCAGTCTCCCGACATTCTTCATCAAATTCAGAATTTAGTCTTCCGTCAACCAATATTTCCGTCAACCGAATCACTCCTTATATCAACACTTAACCCAGTAGCCTAACGAATATCTCCGATTATCCTTCATACGAACTGTCTTCATTTTTCGAGTCACAAAAGTTTTATTTTACACTTGTATAATTTCTATCATCGGTCCGTGAATATCAATCCCAATTCATCGACCTTGCGCGCAGTTCATATTTCTATCTACGCGTAGTGTCCGTCGTAGTAAACACGTCGAGTGTACACACGTCCAGCGTAAAATCCTGCGAGCGTCTTACCAGCAATTGTACCAGCGAGCGCACCAGGCCAAGAGCGAAGGCCCTTGTAACGCGAGCGACAACAAACATCCACGGAAGCGAGCGAGCGAGCGACCGAGCGTCAAACACAACCAATGTAAGCTAACCATACCTTTTTCTTTTCTGTATCATTCATCGTAGGCCAGACCGCTTTAACCCGTCTAGTAATCTTACAATAAATAACATGTTGTCAATCATATACCAATTCTATCGAATTATTCCTCAATATCGAAATATCGCGTCAATTCCTTAATTCTATTCCTCCCCACGCACTACCCCTTTTTACCCTCATCCCGTGCTATTGCGCTAGGCGTAGGCAACAAAGAGGGAAACGAAAATGTTATGTTCTCATCCCTTCCGGATGTGACAACAGCTCGGGCGACGACCGCGCGTATCGTGCGGAGGGCCTCCGCGGCAATGTGCATAACGACGCCATTTTTTAGTATTTTGAACGGAAATTTATTAACGTTATTCTTAAAAAGCCCTTTCTGACGTTGTGTAAAAAAATAAAAATAGTCCGGCCCATACTTTCGAGTTTATTATTTTTGTTTTAAATATACCCATTTTTCAATCGGCCAAGGTGGCCAGACGCCTTAAAGTCTTTAAGAGGGGATATACATATACAGCGATCAAAAAATCAATTTCTTTTCTTTAAGGGATAACACCACTCTAGAAATTTGGAAAAGTCGTTTTCATTTGTCTTCAATAATACTTTGGGGTCATAAAAACAATATGCAATTGGTATGCAGCGAATTTTTTTCCAAGGTTGGATAAGTGTATATACGTAAAGCAGGTTTGCATTCACAAGAGCCTCGCGGTTGATATATCAGCGTGCGGGCTCTGACTGCAGACGACGCGGGTTCGATCCCCGGTAATGTCTTTTTTTTTAAATTAAACATATATGAATTAAATATCATAAATAATGCGTGAACCGGTGAGAATAGCTAAAGCGAGAGTAAGTTGGAATTTTTTTGAATATAAAATGAAGAAAAAAAAATAGATTAAGTAAAGTCGACTAACCAGGGTTCGAACCCGGACCGCAAGCATCGTCAATCCGTCACGCTGCCAACTCAGCCCCGACGCTCATTGAGGATAGAAAAACATTTATGATACACGCTTATTCATAATGTTTACTATTGAAAAAAACGCCGTAACGACCGCGGCAAAGGCTCAAGATTTCTTTTTGAACCTTTCACGGTCGTTTCGGCGTTTTGTTTTTCAACGCGGTTCGTCGTTAATTTTTTTAACCCGCATTCTCGTCATAAACGGGCAACCGAGAGAAATCAATTTTCTCGATACATGTTTTTCTCTTTGAAATTCATTAAATGCATATTCCAATCCGCAGTACGGCCACACATATGTCGAGCTCGATCGGACGGAAAACCTCGCTCCGTTCGCCTGTCGAGTGAGCGAGGGGCAGAGATTTTTCCCCCACCGATCTACCCATTCGTGTGCACGCTGGACTGCGATATCGACTTGAGCGGTTCTCACGACTCGCGCGGCTACAAGGGAAGAATCTGCAACCTCGACAGAGGCGATGCACACAAAATCATATTCCCGAACTCGCCGCCGCGATTTAGCGCCATTTCCGAAGCACGCCGAAAAGGGGAGCGTTGTACCACGGTCTTACATACAGGTCTGACAACGGCGGTAGTGGGGGTAGGCACCTTTAGATGTTTTGCTTTTTATTCCGATTTCTGCCGCTTGGTGCGTGACGGCAAGGGGAAGTAGTGGTGCGACGAAGAGAGAAATAGCTCTTGTGTCCTTTTCCCTCCTGACCGCAACGCATGCGCCGTTGGCTGCGTGACGTAAATACCGTGTGCCCATTCGCCGGCAAGAGGTAAGGGGGAAACTACTTCCCGTTGCTAGTAGCGACGCGTAGCGGCGCCTAGTGAATCGAAAATTAAAACATATAAGAGTGCCTACCCCCACCACGAAAATTTAGCTTCGTTGCAAGACCTGTATATAAGACCGTGCGTTGTACATCTCCCTACTAATCTCTGTTTTCGGCGTGCCTCGTAAATGGCGCTAAATCGCGGCGGCGAGTTCGGGAGCATGAAGATTAGAAGTAAGGAGCCCGAACGCGTATGCTAAAAGCACCCCAAACGTGGACCCTGAAAGTGACGAAAAGTTGTGGTTCGAAATTCAGCCACATCAAGCGCTAGTGCCGAGAGGGAAGGATGTGAAGTATGGCATCGGTGACGCTATGAAGTGAGCGTATATATAAACTGGAGAATTCTTGGTTATAATATTTATATATCATGCTTGGCTGTTCGTCTGTGAATGCGAAATTGTAATAAGGATTTTTTAATTGCAGAAAAAATCGGTGTTGTCGAGTGCAGTGAGTGATTGCCCCGCATTATATAAAAGCAGGTAAGAAAACGGTCTTTTGAAACCATTTTCTGTATTATATTATAATTGTAATTCATCGGTTGATTAAATACATTTCTCGAGCATAAAAGTGAGGTTAGAATTCATATTATTGTCATAATATGTAATTACAAATTTTATTTTGAGTTCTTTTCTTGTTGCAGTGCACAATTGCGAAATACTGTTCGTACCCAGGGTGTCAAACTGGGCGAGACGCCAGTAAAGCAAAGTGCAAGCGCTTAGGAGTACGACAGTTGTCCGTCTTCAAGGTTCCAAAGGTAAATCGCCTGTTAAAATGTTTTCTTTTTGTTAAATGACGCATAGAGCGCGTAATTTGTTGACGAAATCTGAAATAATTGCATGCCACTCATTGCCTATAGGAAAAAAAATTTGCTCAATGATTTAGCGTGTATATGAAAAAAAAAATTCTATAGGAATAAAAATTCCTATAGGAAAAAAGGAATAAAAAGGATAAAAACCCGCTTTGTTTTTTTCCTGTATCTTGTAGAATATGGTACAACGATGGAGCAGAGCCATCGGGGAGTGTCTCTCCCACACTGATTTCGTGTGCGAGCTTCACTTTTCCAATGACTCGATAATAAAAGAAGACCACATCAAAATGCCTGATGGTACGATCGAGGTAATTCCTCATCTTCGTCATACCCTCATCGCTGATGCTATGCCCATCGCAGTCCATAACAAGGTAAGGATTGTAATAATTATAGTAATTTTTTGTGTGAAATGCATAAAAACATTCAGCGCTACAGGGGCATGACTTTCCGAATGAGTTTCTCCGCCACTTCTCAACTTTTTTTTTCTTTTTTCTCTATTCTTTTCCTGCCCCGCTTGACTTTTCTATAATACCCTCTTTTCTTCGAATGAACTCAGCTAACCTGCAGCTGTGTTTGCTAATTGTTTGTAGCTCGGTTCAGCAGCATAATTTATCAAAAGTTCATCTTTTTCTTGCGGTCTTCAATTTTTATATGCGGAATATTCTTATCTGCTACCCCTCTTCAATTTCCTCTGTTGTCTTTACTCTTTATTACTTGAGTCAATTCGTTGATATCGTACTTTGCTATCTCCTCGAGCAATTGGACATAGATTGTCCATTATTACATTGAGATAAATATAATAATCAATTATTTTTTATTTCGACAGGAAAACGGTGGTCAACCGGAACAGAATGTTCCCTGCGACCAGTTAGCCGGACCTTCTCATAGATCCGTAGCTATTTGCAACGACGCTGTCGTACATCAAGTGCCTACGACCTGTCACGATTTTCTTACTCCGACGGAGGTAAGTGTTGTAATTCTTGAAAATGAAGGGAAAATGTCTTTCAATTTTTTCATTAATTTAATTCTTCATTTTTCATTGATAATACTTTATCTCTCAATATAAAAATTCTTTCAATTTATAAATTCGGACATTTTTCTCGATTTCCTTGGGTTTCGTTTGAAAAAAAAGCAGAATTGTTCTATGAGCTACTTTAGGCTCCGACGTGATTTACGCTGGCACAATTTTCGGCCGCACGACTGTTCCGCTCAGTGGGGTATATAAACTCAATGGGGTTCCGCTCAATGGGGAGTTCCGCTCGATGGGGTATATAATAATTGCCTATGTATATCATTTAATTAACAAATGCACGATGACAGAATTAATCGACGAACGAATAAATTTATTATTTTTTCCATCTGTCTTGCGTGCATAACTGCGCTTTGAATATTCTCTTCTATCGTCCTCTCTTTTCTCATTCCATCTCTGTCGTATCCTATCCCGAGTACAGCAGCGCCAGCGGATATTTCCGTAACAATTTTCGCTGATTCCATAGCCCGCGTCCACAGTACAGCGTTCGGGCTCCTTACCTCTATTCTTCATGTTCGGGAGTATGATTTCATGATCATCGCCTCTATCGAGGCTGCAGAGTCCCTTGTAGCCGCGCTAGTTCGTGATCACCGCTCAAGTCGGTATCGCGGTCAGCGTGAACACGAATGGGTAGCTCGGTGTGGAAAAAGTCCTGCCCCTCGCACATCGCGCTCGCTCGACAGGCGAACAGAGCGAGGTTTTCCGTTCGAACGAGCTCGACATATATGTGTGGCCGTACTGCGGATTGGAATATGCATTAAATGTATTTCAAAGTGAAAAACATGTATCGAGATCATTGTTTTCTCTCGGTTGCCCGTTTATGCCGAAAATGCGGGTTAAAAAATTAACGACGAACCGCGTTGAAAAATAAAACGCCGGAACGACCGTGGAAGGTTTCAAAAAGAAATCTTGAGCCTTTGTCGCGATCGTGTCGGCATTTTTTTTCAACAGTAAACATTATGGTTAAGGGTGTATCATAAATGTTTCTCTATCTGCAATGAGCGGCGTGGATGAGTTGGCAGCGTGGAGGATTACTACGCTTATGGTCCGGGTTCAATCCCCGGCGAAGCAATTTTTTTCTTTATTTTATATTCAGAAAATTTTTACTCTCGCCTGTCCAGGCATTATTGATTATTTTTAATTCATATATGTTTAACAAAAAAAAAAAATGTTGCTACGGGGGGATCGAACCCGCGCCGTCCGTACTTAGAACTCGGACGTTGATATCTTAGCTACGAGGCTCTTGTGACCGCAGGCATAGACATGTATCCAATGTAAAATGTGTTGAAAAAAATGCCGAAACAATCAAGAAAGACGGAACGTTTTTTTTTATCGAAGTTTTTCTTTTAGTACAGTCGTGTTGTCGCTGAAAAAGCCTGGAATCGGAGAAAATTAGAAGACGGCTAGTTTTTTGACAGGTGTTTTTGTAGGTGCCGCGGGTGCTAAATCCAAATTTGCCTAAAAATCGGGGTGAGGGTTCGTTTTTAGGGGACGAAAGGAGAAGAGGGTGGATTAATGCCAAACTACAACCCCTTCAAGATCGGCGCCGTGAGACAAAATGTTCAGAAAAATCCGGGCTTTATAGTTTTGTCCACAGCGTCGAAGTTGTGGAAGTTCATTTTGAGGGTGAAAAAGTGGGGTTAAATTTTGAAAAATCAGTTTTAATTCAATAACTCTTTAAAAAAAAATCGTACACTTTTTGTTCAAATAGGAACGTTGTAGCCCTTGGAAAGCCGCGTTGATCGAGTATTTGATTATCATTCTCCGATAATATCTTCACCCCCAAAAAAATGGTTAAAAAACCAAAAGAAAAATTGTTTAATGAACAACTCAAAAACAATCGGTTTTTCGGGTATGGTTCAAAGGTACGAAATGTAGAGAATAATTTTCTCCATATTTTCGTTGCTATGGACCACCCTTGAATTTTGATTTTCCAACCCCTCTCGGGGGTTGAACTTTCAAAATGTAATTCTGGAAAAACTATTGACCGCACGAATTCGCCGCCGTGGAAGAATTTGTAGCTTGAACCTTCAGCTACATTTTTGTCCAAAGCGCCAAACTCGTATCTCTTTAGTTTCGGTCAATAGTTTTCCCAGAATTTCATTTTGGATTTTTAACCCCTGAGTGGGGTTCGAGAAAGCAACATTCAAGGGTTGTCCATAGGGACGAAAATATAGAGAAAATCATTCTCTACATTTCGTACATTTGAACCATCCCCGAAAAATCGATTGTTTTTGAGTTTTTCAATAAACAATTTTTTTGTTAATTCTTCGACAATTCTTTTGGGGGTGAAGATATTATTTGAGAGGGTTGATCGAATACTCCGATCGAATCGGCTACGAATACTCCGATCGAATCGGCTACAACGTTTCCATTTAAACAAAAATTGTATGTATTTCTCCTAAAGAGTTATCGAATGAAAACTGATTTTTCAAAATTTCACCCTACTTTTTCACCCACAAAATGAACTTCCACGACTTCGGCGCTATGGACAAAAATAAAACCCGGATTTTTCTGAACATTTGGTCTCCCGGCGCCGGCCTCGTAGGGGTTCTAGTTTGGAATTAATCCACCCCCAACCCCTAAAAAAACCCTACATCCCTACTTTTAGGCAAAGTTGATTTTGACACCCATGGCACCTACAAAATCACCTGTCAAAAAACTAGCCTTCTAATTTTTTCCGATTCCAACATACAGCACGACTGTACTTTTTTTTCGATTGTTTTTGCAGTTTTTTCCAATTTATCCAACGTCGACGCGACCGAACCCGCAGTCGATCGCCTCGCCGGACGCATGTTGAAATTGCTCAAAACGAGCGGGCGTTCCAAATTTTGGTTCAAACAGTCTTGGATAATATGACAAAAAAATAAATGTTTCCGCCAAAACGTAAATGAGTTTTTACTTTTCCCCTTAAAAAATTAATTGAAAAAATTGTTGAAGAGAAGTTGCGAAACGATCGAGAAATGCTGAAAGAGAACTTTGAATCTTTCTCGATCGGTATTTTCTCAAAACACATTTCACATTGGGATTGGGGTCAAAACTTTGAAAGGCCAAATATAGAACGACAAAGATTTCGAAATGACAGAATTATAAACTCAAAATAACGAACTGTAAATTATTCGAAATTTTATCCTTCGACCGATAACGAAATTGAATAGCTATTACATCAAAGGATTATTTATGTGAGAGCGCATTTATTCGAGAACAGGTATTCAGATTGTCTGCAGTTTGAGTCATACAAATACAGATTTAAACAATGTAGAACATTCACAGCTCCGAAATAGAAATAAGTAAGTATCTAATATTGGTAATATCATCTATAGCAAAAAAAACCATATATCGAGGATACAAACTTAGAACGTTTTGATCTCAGATAGGCAAACGACCGATGATCCAAAATAGCGAACATCAAAGAAGTGGACGAGTTGCTTCATAATTTTTTGCCGATTTTCGCTAACACGTACGAAATTCTTTTGAAGTCTTTAAGAGAGGATATACAACGATCAAAAAATCAATTTCTTTTCTTTAAGGGATAATACCATTCTAGGAATTTAGAATAAATCGTTTTCTTTTGGCTTCAAAAATACTTTGGGATCATAAAAACAGTATGCAATTGGTCCTGCAGCGATTTTTTTTAAGGTTGAATAAGTGTGTATAGTAGAACCTCGATTATCCGAACCTCGATCATCTGAACCCTCAATTATCCGAACGATGACTTAGTTTATTCGAACGCTCAATTACCCAAACGTTGGCGCGAAAGATACATTGTTGCTCGCTGCCACCGCCGTCAGCAACAATGAGCAACCCAATGCAACTTCTCCTTCTGAAACGGCTGCGAGACTTAGACGCTCAAAAACGCGTTACAGCCGTTCGTCAATTAAAAATGGACGGTTTTATAAAAAAAAGATATTTAAAAAGGCATTCGACTTTTTTCAGGTGTTTAAAACACACACACACCCACACACACACACACACGCACACACGCACACACGCACGCACGCACACACGCACGCACACACATATGTATATATATACAGGGTGGCCGCAACATTGACGTCCAAAAATAAAATGTAGGTCCTTTGTATCGTGGGGTATCCGAATAACCCCCATGTATGTCCCGCGACTTTTCATAGTTTTCAAGTTATGAATTTTTTTTCTGTATTTTTGAGAATTTTTAATCTGACCAATTAGAAAAAAATCTAAAAAAAAGTCGAAGACTTTGTCGAGATTTTTTTTGCAACTGAATCTTCATGAGTAGTACTTCTATTCATAAAATAATCAGCTTCGTAACTATGATGAAAGTTATGAAAATGTTGGTCTAAAGTGCAAAATGTACGTTTGATAAATTATGACTTACATTTTCAACTTTAAATTAAAAATCTAAACAGGTGACTTCATGTTTCCTAATTAGGCCTTAAGAATGCGCCAGGCTTTCAGCTTTCAGAATCATTTAAAAAAAGCAGTACTTAATAGGGTTACTTTGGCTACAATTGACCTTCAAAGACAGCAAGGTGGAAAATTCTTAAAATTAGCCATTTGATTAAATTTTGAAAATTGCCCATTTTATCATTCCTGAGGAAAGCTTTGAACATTTGGAGGTTTATTTTTTTTTAGTTTAATTTAAGTTTAATGAATTTTTCGCCATTCGTTCTCGTAACAAGAACGAATCGCGTAAACGAGGGCGCAACACTTTTACCTGATCCACGAGAACGGATCGCGCAAAATTCATTAAACTTAAATTAAACTAAAGAAAAAAAATCTCCACATGTTTAAATCTTAGCTTTCCCTGAAATCATTTTTGGTTAGTTGACAAACTGAATAACCTTAGAAATGATAAAATGGGCAGATTTTTTAAAAATCAGATGGCTAATTTTAAGAATTTTCCACCTCGCAAAACGTGGCACTCGGGGGTTTTCGAGGTCGCTGATTATGATTCTGCTCTCAAAATTCCGAAATTCAAAATGCTGGATCCAATATGGCGGACACAAATGCAAAAGTTCATTTGAATTGGACAAAACGTGGCACTCGGGGGTTTTCGAGGTCGCTAATTATGATTCTGGTCTCAAAATTCCGAAATTCAAAATGGCGGATGGAATATGGCGGATACAAATGCAAAAGTTCATTTGAATTGGATAAAACGTGGCACTTGGGGGTTTTAGAGGTCGCTGATTATTATTCTGCTCTCAAAATTCCGAAATTCAAAATGGCGGATCGAATGTGGCGGACACAAATGCAAAAAAAAGTTCATTTGAATTGGATAAAACGTGGGGTTTTCGAGGTCGCTGATTATGATTCTGCTCTCAAAATTCCGAAATTAAAAATGGCGGATCCAGTATGGCGGACACAAATGCAAAAATTCATTTGAATTGGATAAAACGTGGCCCTCGGGGGTTATCGAGGTCGCCGATTATGATTCTTCTCTCAAAATTCGAAGCCTTTGGGTATTTAAATACCTGAAAATACCAGGTATTTAAATACCCAAATGCTTTCGAATTTTGAGAACAGAAATATAATAAGCGACCTAGAAAACCCCCGAGTGCCACGTTTTATCCAATTCAAATGAACTTTTGCATTTATGTCCGCCATATTGGATCCGCCATTTTTAATTTCGGAATTATGAGAGCAGAATCATAATCAGCGACCTCGAAAACCCCGGAGTGCCACGTTTTATCCAATTCAAATGAACTTTTGCATTTGTGTCCGCCATATTGGATCCGCCATTTTTATATTTCGGAATTTTGAGAGTAGAATCATAATCAGCGACCTCGAAAACCCCCGAGTGCCACGTTTTATCTAATTCAAATGAACTTTTGCATTTGTGTCCGCCATATTGGAGCCGCCATTTTGAATTTCGGAATTTTGAGAGCAGAATCATAATCAGCGACCTCGAAAACCCACGAATGCCACGTTTTATCGAATTCAAATGAAATTTTGTATTTGTGTCCGCCATATTGGATCGGCTATTTTGAATTTCGGAATTTTGAGAACAGAATCGTAATCAGCGACCTCAAAAACCTCCGAGTACCAATTTTCGTCCAAATCCAACTACTTTTCATTTGGGACACCGAGCGTGAAATTTGTCGTGTCACTCAGGGGGTGAAAAGCGCCATTTTAGGGGTGAAAATGTTGACAACGACGAATTAAAAAAATTGATTGTTCAATCGTCGCTATTCTATGCACCCATGGTTGAAAAAAAAACCGGACATTTCAACGGCTTCGCGGTGAAAAACAATTTTGAAAAAAAAGTGTCATCGATTTTTCCTGTTTTTTTTAAACCCGCCATATTTTTTTTCCTAATAGACAAAACTCGATTTTGACCCCAGATTCTGAAAGAGCACCCTCGAAAATACTAGGGAACGTATCTCTTCATTTTTTATGATTTTTTTATATACAAAAAATCTGGCTTGAAAATGAAGGAAAAATCGCGAATCTTCGGCGTTAATGGGTTAAAGTTGAAATTTAAAGTCATTATTTACCGAACGTAACTTTTTCACTTTAGACCAACATTTTCATAACTTTCATCACAGTTACGAAGCTCATTATTTTATGCATAAAAGGACTACTCATGAAGATTCAGCTGCAAAAGAAAATCTCGACAGTCTACTATTTTTTTAATGATTTTTTTTAAATTCATAAGTCGAAAACTATGAAAAGTCGCGGGACATAAATGGGGATTATTCGGATACCCCACGATACAAGGGACCTAAATTTTATTTTTGGACGTCAATGTTCCGGCCGCCCTGTATATATATTTATTGAGACGTACAGGTCCGTCTCATCATTATTTCCCCCACCACAAATTCAAAAGGTAACCGATTTTGGGTAAGCGAGAGACCCACTAATTAGATTGAGGGTAGACCAAAGAAATGGGAAAGTAAAACCAGTGAAAACCGGACACAACGACTATTTGAACTACAGGGAAAGAAAAACCGGTAAAATCCGGATAACCATTAATTTAATTAAAGGAAGACGGAGAAGAAGGGGACCTGGAAAGCGTTAAAATCTGGGTATAAAAGGACGAGAATTTGGAAGGAAAGACACTCTTTGAGTCCCTCGTGGATCGACAAGTACGATTGGACAAAGTACATCCCTCGAGGATCGGAAACGTCTGATACATGGAACGTTGAAAAACAAGAGAAACACGGAGTCGCGCCTAAAAAGCATTAGAAAGATCGCTTCTTTCAGTCCTCGTGGATCGACAAGTACGATTGGACAAAGTACATCCCTCGCGGATCGGAAACGTCTGATACATGGAACGTTGAAAAACAAGGAAAAAACGGAGTCGCGCCTAAAAGGCTTTAGAAAGAATTAAAATAAATTTATTTTTACGAGAAAATACTGGAAAAGCAAAGAAAAATAAAAAGAGCAATAAGGAAAGTTAACTACTTAAGGGGAGCGAACAATTATCGAGAATAGATAGAAAAATTAGAGCAGGAGAAAATAGGATCAGAGAATGTAGCATAGCGAGCGAGCGTTGCGAATAGATATAAGGGAAGAATATTAAATTTGAAAAATAAAAGAAATATTACATTAGGAGATAAGGAAGAGTACGCTACAGTCACACGAAACACACACACACACACACACACACACACACACACACACACACACACACACACACACGCACGCACGCACGCACGCACGCACGCACGCACGCACGCACGCACGCACGCACGCACGCACGCACGCACGCACGCACGCACGCACGCACGCACGCACGCACGCACGCACGCACGCACGCACGCACGCACGCACGCACGCACGCACGCACGCACGCACGCACGCACGCACGCACGCACGCACGCACGCACGCACGCACGCACGCACGCACGCACGCACGCACGCACGCACGCACGCACGCACGCACGCACGCACGCACGCACGCACGCACGCACGCACGCACGCACGCACGCACGCACGCACGCACGCACGCACGCACGCACGCACGCACGCACGCACGCACGCACGCACGCACGCACGCACGCACGCACGCACGCACGCACGCACGCACGCACGCACGCACGCACGCACGCACGCACGCACGCACGCACGCACGCACGCACGCACGCACGCACGCACGCACGCACGCACGCACGCACGCACGCACGCACGCACGCACGCACGCACGCACGCACGCACGCACGCACGCACGCACGCACGCACGCACGCACGCACGCACGCACGCACGCACGCACGCACGCACGCACGCACGCACGCACGCACGCACGCACGCACGCACGCACGCACGCACGCACGCACGCACGCACGCACGCACGCACGCACGCACGCACGCACGCACGCACGCACGCACGCACGCACGCACGCACGCACGCACGCACGCACGCACGCACGCACGCACGCACGCACGCACGCACGCACGCACGCACGCACGCACGCACGCACGCACGCACGCACGCACGCACGCACGCACGCACGCACGCACGCACGCACGCACGCACGCACGCACGCACGCACGCACGCACGCACGCACGCACGCACGCACGCACGCACGCACGCACGCACGCACGCACGCACGCACGCACGCACGCACGCACGCACGCACGCACGCACGCACGCACGCACGCACGCACGCACGCACGCACGCACGCACACACACACACACACACACACACACACACACACACACACACACACACACACACACACACACACACACACACACACACACACACACACACACCGTGATTATCGAGCTATATGGATCAGGATCGAAGAAAGGACAAAGAGGTATTCCGAAATTACGAGAGCGCCGAAACATATGCAAAAAAGGGTAAATCGAGTGCTCGCGGCACATCTCTCGAGTAGACTATCGTAGACCGGTCGGTGGCGACATCGAACGCCTAGATCAAGGACCGGGCGATCAATTATCGACGCGCGATAATTGATCGGGAGAGAACATCGATCACCGCGGCACTAAGGGCAGAGCTAGGGTAGGGGAATAGATCGTGGCGCGTAACGAGAGAGAGCGCGCGCCCACGGCCCGTAGATCGCGAGTCCTAGCGCCACGGGCGAGAGAGCGCCGCGACGCGACTCGCCCTAAGGGAACGATACAACGGAAAGCCCGTGTCGCTATAGGCTAAGCACCGATACCTATTGCGCCGCTAGCGAAAGCACGCCGCAAACTCAGGCCAATAGAAGCCACGGAAATAGAAGACAGGGCATAATCAATACCGATCCAGGATAACTGATCCTGCCGAACTAAATGTACCGTGCGAGTAAAAAGTAATTGACGGACCGAGAAAAACATTGCGGAAAATACAAAAACAACACAAACAACACACTACACTTATACATAGCGTTAATTTTGCATTATATCGAGCCATAAAAACCTGAATAAAACATACTTTTTGTTAAAATACCCAAAACACCTGAGTTTCTATTAATTTCTTCACTGTTCGAGTCCCCGAACCTATAAATTTATTTGTAACGAAATAAGACCCGTTACATTATATATATATATTTCAGCGTTAATATGTATGTCAAATTTTAATATAAATGTATGTACTGTTTTTATGTAAAAAGGTGTTGTTGATGATCTCGTCCCAAAAAACCCACGTTTCGATTATCCGAACTTTTTATTATCCGAACTAGTCTCGCTCCCAATTGGTTCGGATAATCGAGTTTCTACTGTATACGTAAGGCAGGTTTGCAGTCACAAGAGCCTCGCGGTTGAGATATCAGCGTGCGGGCACTAAGGGTAGACAACGCGGGTTCGATCCCCGATAGCAATGTTTTGTTTATTTTTATTAACCATATACGAATTAAATATCATAAATAATGCTTGAACAGGCGAGAATAGCTAAAGCGAGAGTTAGTCCAGTCGAAATAGGATTTCACCTGGAATTAATTCGAGGCTTCGATTTTTTTTTTATACTCGGGGGGGGGGGGGTGGTGGTAGTGTAAATCTCGATTTTTCGGAAAATCCCCCCGGTGCGTTTGCCGCCATCTTGATTTAAAGAGGGATTTTTTTATTTTTCGAATAACTCGCTTATTTTCAACCTTAGAGTGAAAATAATGGTATTTAAAGTTGTGGGAAATGTAATTCCCCACAAGTTTGGTGATTATAATTTTTACCCTAGGATCGATATTTATAGACTTTGACTGCAAAAAGCGGTAAAAAACGTTTTGTAAAACTTATCTCGGTTATTATCAAGTTTATTGTAAAATGGTAATAAATAATCACAGGACATTTTATTTCCTTCAACTTTGTTTATTAGCATTTTTACCGTCGGATCAATATTTTCGGACTTATACTTAATTTAGGGGTGAACTTTGTTTTTATGTTTAGTTATTTCGTTTATTATTAAGTTTATCGTAAAAATGGTAAGAAGTAATCGGGTAGGAAATTTTATTTTCTTCAACTTTGGTTAGTACCATTTTTACCCTAGGATCAATATTTTCGGACTTATACTTAATTTACGGGTGAACTTTTTATTTATGTACAGTTATTTCGTTTATTATCAAGTTTATGGTAAAAATGGTAATGAATAATTAGGTAGGGAATTTTATTTGCTTCAACTTTATTTATTACCATTTTTACAAACAATGATCTCGATACATGTTTTTCACTTTGAAATTAATTTAATGCATATTCCTACCCGCAGTACGGCCACACATATATGTCGAGCTCGATCGGACGGAAAACCTCGCTCCGTTCTCCTGTCGAGCGAGTGCGATTTTCGAGGGGCAGAGACTTTTCCCCCACCACGGACTCGCGCGGCTACAAGAGAATGTGCAACCTCGACAGAGGTGATGATCACGAAATCAAACTCCCGAACTCGCCGCCGCGATTTAGCGCCATTTACGAGGCACGCCGAAAAGGGAAGCGTTGTGCATCTTCCTACTAATCTCTGATGCTGGCGTAATGGTTGTGAAAGTGATGAACGATCCGCAGATTGTACCCGCCTGGCGGCGCTACCACTGCGGGCTCCGTCCGCGCGGTGATTTTGAATCGTCGATCCGCAATTTGTCGTATATTTGTTTCTTATTAGCGCAGCTTGTAATACTGAAGAGTAATATTGATGCTTTTGTTTAGATTATGAAATTATAATATTTCAGTAATTTATTGACTTGGAGGCGATCTATACTGTAAATGTTTTATTTTTATACGGTGACATGTACCATTAAACAGCCATAATGCGAATTTTGCATACTGGATTTCCAAGAAAAATACACTACCGGCGGAAAGTTTCCGGACAAGAGTTGGAAAAAGTGCCCGAACGGTTCTTTATGCTATTTCGCCGGTAGTTGGGCTAGGCCAATTTGACCAACGGCATTTTAAAGAGGGTGGATTTACCTACATTTTGGCTCATCAAAAAAAATTTTACGACTTTTTTTACACTTGGCACCCAGTTTTGAAAACGACAATTTTTTGTCGTTTTTTTTGTTGTTTTGTGAGTGGACCCCGTTTACAGTAAAAATCTTTTTTATGCATTTCTCCTATTAAAATCATAAAAGGGGAAGCCTAAGCTTCAATTTCGTTTTGTAGAAAAAATTTTGCGATTTTTTTTCCCAAAAATATTTCGTTTTTTCGATAAAAATATACAATATGAAAATTGCTCCGGAGTACGAAAACCAATCAATAATTGTGATATCTAAAAGGAATCGAAAACTTACGGTGGCAAACATCCAAGCGCAGTTTGTCGAAAGTCGTGGAAAAAACATTTCAATTACGACGATTAAACAACGCTTGCGCAGCGCACAATTATACGGAAGAGTCGCAACGAAAAAGCCACTCTTGCGCCGTGGAAACAAAAAGAAGCGATTGAATTGGGCACGCAAGCACAAGAATTGGACGATCGAAGATTGGAAACGGGTGTTATGGACCGACGAATCCAAATTTGAAATATTTGGAGGAAAACGTCGAGTTTTCGTTCGTCGCTCAGCTAACGAGAAAATGCATCCTGATTGCGTAATTCCAACCGTTAAACACGGCGGCGGTTCTGTAATGGTGTGGGGATCTTTTTCGTATGCTGGTGCGGGGGACCTCTACCGAGTCAAAGGAATCCTGGACCAAAAAGGATATCACGCGATTCTGAAAAACCACGCTGTTCCTTCTGGAAAGCGACTCATCGGAAGGGGGTTCGTTTTTCAACAAGACAACGACCCGAAACATACTTCAAAATTCTGCTCGAAGTATCTTGAAACGAAGCAAAAAAGTGGGTAGCTTCAAATTATGCAATGGCCTCCTCAATCTCCCGATCTCAATCCCATAGAGCTGCTGTGGGATGAAATGAATCGGCAAGTGCGCAAGGTCACGCATTCATCCGCCGAAAAGCTATGGGAATCCCTACAAAAATCATGGAAAGAAACACCCCGAGAGACATTCGAAAAACTTGTGGAGAGGATGCCGCGTGTGGTAAAGAGCGTGCTGTCAGCGAGAGGTTTTTTCGACGAGACCAAAGTATAATATGTAAATAAAAAAATTAATTATATTATTATCATGGTGTTGAGATCAATCGAGTTCCGACCGGAAATAAATAAAAAAAAAAAATTTCGCAAGAAAAATCTGAAAAAATTCTCATGAACTCAACAAAAAGTAACGCAACTTTTTGCCATCTTGAGGTTTTGTTGTAAACCTCGTCGTTTTCGTACTCCGGAGAAATTTTCATATTGTATATTTTTATCGAAAAAACGAAATATTTTTGGGAAAAAAAATCGCAAAAATTTTTCTACAAAACGAAATTGAAGCTTAGGCTTCCCCTTTTATGATTTTAATAGGAGAAATGCATAAAAAAGATTTTTACTGTAAACAGGGTCCACTCACAAAACAACAAAAAAACGACAAAAAATTGTCGTTTTCAAAACTGGGTGCCAAGTGTAAAAAAAATCGTAAAATTTTTTTTGATAATCTAAAATGTAGGTAAATCCCCCCTCTTTAAAATGCCGTTGGTCAAATTGGCCTAGCCCAACTACCGGCGAAATGGCATAAAGAACCGTTCGGGCACTTTTTCCAACTCTTGTCCGAAAACTTTCCGCCGGTAGTGTATTTTTTTAAGTCGCTACAAAACGAAATAAAAGAATATATAATTTACATCAAACCTCAAACCAAACTGAATCTAAACCCCAAGCGGGGCAACAACTTTAATATTAGGAAAGTACCTATTCCAGTGATGGAAGTGATAGCTCAATGGTTAGCACGGTGGAATATTGTGCAGCAGAACCCGGGATCGTATCCTATCTACGCAATTTTTTTTCCCCATTAATAAAGATGATATTTCTTTAATGCCTGCTTATACAATTATTATTATCTGTGTACTAGGTACTTATGTATTTATCTATCATTTAAATAAATTCGGTTGCAATTCGAAATATGTCAATTTGTTCAATTTGTTCGTCCTCGTCGATTCATTCATCCGGTCGTCGGAATTATGTGTGTGGAAATATATTTTATATTTTCGAAACGTATATTCCTGCGAAGACATTTCCATTCGTGTGTTATGAAAGATAATGGAAGCGCGTTCGATGGTCAAGGCAAGTCGATCAAAACATTGCCACGAGTGTCATTGACGTTCTCCTATTTAAATATAAAAAATTCTTTGATTCGTCGTCCTGTTTCGCCTGGGCTTTTTTGAGTAATCTGCATAAAACAATTTTAATCTGACGTTATTCTGAACCGCAATCGGCACAGCATCGTCAACGAGCAAATATCTGCTCCGAGGGATCATTTCCATCACACCGTCGGCCCTTACGACGCCGTCTTCTCGAACGATACTTTCGTTCGGAAAGTGCAGCTCGCATATGAAGTGTTCCGGTGAGAGCTGAAGTTGAACAGCTTCGCTCCAGCGCTGGACCATATGCTATAAAACAAAGGAAAATTTACTAGTTACTGAAAACTCAATGAACAAAGGTAGAGGGTTTTTTAAAATTTTATCTGACAATCGACCTTTGGCACCTTGAAGACCGAAGCCTGCCTTCTCCCCAGCCGTTTACGTTGCGACCGGTCTCCGCGCCCACTCTGACATGCAGGGTAAGCGCAATATTTATCCATGGTGAAACTGAAAACAAAAAAATAAATGCAATTAAATATTATAGGTAATGCATTATAACGATATGGGAGCGAGGGGTAGTTATATTAAAGGATTCGCATATTTAACCTCAAACCTTTTTTGTCGATATTTCTAATTTTTTTGTTTGTTTGTGCTTGGAAGACGATTACCATGGACAGTATTGTCACGTCGGGAGGCACATTGAACTCCGAGGTGACCAAGGTCTCCCACGGTTCCCTTCGAACTCACGTGCACCAAAATAAGCACGATAAGAATATTCTCATTCCTCGACATATTTCCAAAGGCACTCTATAGTTAAGATACCGCTCATTAATAGAACCTGAGCGTCGCGCACTCTCTCCATGCGGCCTCCCCTTTTCTGTCTATTCGACGGCCGTGTCGGACACTGGGCGCGACTTCTCAGAAAAGCCATCAAACAAAAACACGTAACGCGCCTTTAGGGCAACGTCAGTCAGGCCCGGGAAGGTTTCCATCAATCCGATCGTAAAATTAAGAAGTACCAAAAAGGGATATGCATATGGAAGGACCACGTAGAGCCTAACCGCTACGCTTTCCCCGATAGAAATCCGGTCACAAAAATGGACTCGTATGACCTCTGCATAAGAACCCATGAATGCGTCCCCACGTTCTCTCTAAATGCATACAAACAACATACAAATGAATCTCAGTAAGGCCCCGGAAAACTCCCAACGGCCCGATCGTAAAATTAAGTAGCACAGGAAAAGAACTCGTATGCGGAGAATGCAGATGCGCCCTCCTCCACAAAGACCTCCCACTGGAACCAGGTTCATGCGTTCGTTACGTATGATACTTCTATTCCCAAACTAAGTGAGGTCAATACTCCCTCTCCCACTCTATGAATTCGGGAGACCAAGAAATCATATATAAAGGGAGCGACCCAGCAGTTCAAGAGAGTTCCAGTACCGAGTTCGAGTTGAAGCTAGTTGTAGTTAGTTGTAGTTAGAGTTCGAGTTCGAGTTAAAGTATTCTTCAAACACTTCAGACACATCAGAACAGTCCGTTCATTCCAAAAGTCTATCGCGCAGTCTATCGTTGTCATTTATCAAAGACAAAATATCTCGAACTAGTATAATATCCAAAACATTAATTGTTTTCTGACTATCTCCAATCCTTGAAAATTGTATGTGGAATAGAGTCAGTGTACTCGAAAATTGTACGCGTGCCACCGATACCATCTGCGACCGCCGCCGGCCCGCTAACAAAGGGCCCAAATTTTACGACCGACACCCGCTACCTGAACGACAGGGTCGACACCGAACGAAATCATCAATGTAAGCGAATCACATTTTTACACTCTTTGTACTCGAGCGTTAATAGAATTAGCCAAACTGGCCGATTCAAATAAATCAACTGTTAATTAGAAACGAGTCATTTCCAAACAATCGGATTATTTCCATAAATTCCTTAAAAATCCTTCCTTCCTCCAGCACATCCTCTTTTTACCCTCATCCCGTGCTATTGCGCTAGGCGTAGGCAAGAAAGAGGGAACCACACTTTATATGCCCACGTCCCCTCCGGACGTGACATATTAATTTTTTGGGGGCTCGTCCGGGATAATAAAAAGGGAATGTGCCTTTTCGTTTTTACTCAATGGACAAAGAATCTACCTGCGAGTCATTAAATTTGAATATCAGTGAAGATCTATCAGATTCCGAATCTGCTAAAACCACAAATACAGGCGACGCCTTGAGAGGATCGAATGCTAACTTATTTCCTGGTCTTGAACCTCCTAAAAGATCCGTCAAATCATTAGCATTACCCCCTAAAAAGAATCCAGACAACTCAGGAAACATGGCTCTAGCAACGAACCAATCTATTTCCCTCCAAACAGCTGTAGACTGTATCCCCGAATTCGATGGAAAGGATACCTCTTTGGCGGACTTCATTCGCGGGTGTGAAGATGCAAAAGACATGCTTCCACCTGAAGCCGAAAAACATTTAGTCAAATTAGCTAGGAACAAATTAAAAGACCCCGCAAGAGAAACAATATATGGGGCAACATTCGAAACGATAAACGAACTCACAAACTTCCTAAAAAAAAATATATACACCAAATAAATCAGAAATGCAATTATTAGGAGAACTCGGTACATTTTTACAGGCAAGCAACGAAAGTGTCGTAAATTTCACTTCCAGAATTAGAAAAAAGGGCAGAGAGATAGTTGAGGCACGAAAATTAGCTAACAATGGCACAGAAGACCCCGTTTTTAGAGTCACAGTTGGCGATTACTGTCTAACGTGTTTTAAGCGAGGGTTAAAGGTAGAAATCGAACAACGCCTTCCCCCGTGTAACACCATCGAAGACGCGATCGAACACGCGATAAGAATTGAACGCGAGGTTAATGCACGGGAAGAATTACTAGCCTCTGCTAAAAAGGAAGAAACAGTTCCATCACAACCAGCTAAGTCATGCAATATTTGTAAAAAGAACAATCATTCAACTGAAGCTTGTCGATTCAAATCTCTTACATGTCAGATTTGTCAAAATCAAGGCCATAGCGCCAACGAATGCCGAAGACTGCCAAACGAGCAAAGCTCTGTCTCATGTCAAATCTGTAAAAAACCTGGTCACACTGCAGATAGATGCTATAATAATCAAAATTCCCGTTTCATAAATTGTCAATTGTGCCAAAAACCAGGGCACACTGCTGAAAAATGCAATTTCCAAAATAAATTCACAACTTTCGCAGCCAATTGGCAACGCCAGTCGGACAGTCTTCAGTGTCAAATTTGCAAAAAAATTGGACATACAGGCAATAACTGCTTCCAGCTAAAAACCGAAGCGTCCAACTCCAACCCAAACGTCTGCCGGTATTGTAAAAGGGTAGGACACGTAATTGAAAATTGTCGTACTCGCGAATATTATAATTCACGAAATCAGCCGGGAAACGGCCCAAATCCCCCTCGGACGGACGCGCCGAGAGGGTCCGGGCTTCCAACGCGTCCGGTGACATCAGTCACGATGACTGCGCCAAACGAAGATATCCCACCTACACAATAAATTCAGAAAGATTTGATAAACTACCCTCGGTGTGTATCGGAGCACTACCGGAAGTGGGTAAAATATCGGTACTATTAGACAGTGGCGCTATCCCAAATTTAATTAAAAAAAAGTATGTAAAAAATTTGCCTGGTATCGACGAACAAGATATCATTAGATTAAAGGGAATATCCGAGCCTCCGGTCTTTGGATTAGGAAGCGTAATGTTGCGAGTATTCGGATTCGAAGCCTTATTCCATATTATACCTGATGAGGTAGGAATCCCTCACCCCGGTTTATTAGGGACCCGTTACTTTTATCAAACAAAATCCAAAATAAATTTCGAGACAGAGTGTTTCGAATGTGGAAATAAGGAAGTGCCTTTCGAAAAAACGAACGAACCCGACGAGGTAATTGAAATCCCCGCGCGTTCGGAGGCAGCCTTCCATGTGAAAATCGAAAACCGCACGTTAAAGGAAGGTTATATCCCACCTTTAACCATCCATAAAGGTGTTTATGCTGGCGATTGCCTGGTAACGAATACTAACGGCAAGGCCCATTTAAAAATTTATAACACCACTAATGAGATCATAAGACTGGTCGTACCAGTCATAAAACTACAAGAATTCACCACTGTCGAAGATTCGATTGAAAACGCGGATTGCATGACGATCTCTAGTCCTCGTCCGATCCCTCGTGATCCTCCTATTCCAAACGCCGATTGCAAGACAATCGCGCAAATCCAGAGCCCAAAAGAGGCCAATTTGAAATTAAATAAAAATTCTCGTAGCGAGGAAAGGGCAGGAACTAGAATCAATGAAGCGTTGAAAATAAATCGATCAGAGACAAGTCCAAATTCTATTACCAATTCCATTTCGAGTCCTCGTGATCCTTCTATTTCAGTCGTAGATTGCAAGACAACTACGCTATTCCAGGGCCCAAAAGTGGCCAATCCAAAAAATTCGACGGAAAAAGTCGAATCAAAACCCTGGTACAGCTCCGATGAGGGCAATGATCAGGGGAAAATAAATAAAAATTCCAGTAGCGAGGAAACATCAAAAACAAAAAGGAAAATGAAAACAATCAAAAATCAAGAAAATATTCAAAATCAAAAACAAAATCAAAATAAAAAACAAAAACAAAATAAAAATCAAAATCAACATAAAAAGCAAAGTCCAAATCAAAATGAAAACGAAAATCAAAATTTGAATGTAAAAACAATTTTTGAAAAAAGCCTAAACTCTATTTCTATCCCTGAATCAACATCACACATAATTGAAGAAAATTCGCAACGTCCAGAAATCATTAAAAATCTCTTGCGTCTAGACCACTTGGGAGACGAAGAATTAAAACATGTCGAAGATATTATCGAAACTTATGCTGACCGGTTCCACATAAAAGACGAACCTCTGGGAGCTACCCATATACTCAAACACAAGATTCCGACAGTCGATGACCTTCCGATCAACACCAAGCAATATAGGTTTCCACAAGCCCTTAAAGGCGAAGTCCAGAACCAGGTAGACG